>JAXIVD010000880.1:36975-39475 GCA_036785275.1 Cancer borealis | reverse complement strand
AAATGTGTTTCATGAGTGGCTGGCTAGCGGGTAACTGACTCCTCACTGCACAGACACCCCCCTCCTTCTGTCGCAGTGTTACCATATCGTGTTCTTCCTGGAGGACCTCGTCTCACCCACACCGCATGCAGTTAGGCATAGCCTAACAATTTATCTCTTTCACAAAATCAATTGCTCCGCTCATAAGAAACCTAGAACAATGACAAACATACGAGAGGATGCATAAAAGAATGGTCTACAAGATAGGATACGTTGGAATACAAAGAAGAAAGAAGGAAAGATCAGGAAAATTAGGAGAACGAAGAGAACTGACGTGAAAAGTAAAAACACTAAGCAAGACGCCTTAATTCTCCGCTGGCAACTCATCACCAACGACTGCTCATCTGATGCCGTGCTCTCTCTCTCGTCTCCCTTCACGCCACGCAAGCTCCTGGGCTGGACCAAACGTTGGTCTTCACACTAAAAAGCGTAAGCCCGTCTCGTCACGTAGCTCGTCTCTAACACAAAGGATGTAATTCTCTTCCATGCCTAGCCGTAGCTCAGCTGACACACAAAGCACCACTCCGACCCTCGCCTCTCGCCACACACTCCTACATATGTGGAAAGCACACACCCTCTACGACACCTCATATGACATTCCACTCCTTCTCTTCATAGAAACTATCACTCTACTTCTACTTGGGCCCGGACCAACCTCTCAGTCGACACTACTGTCACTGGCAGAAGCCGCACCGTGTGTCATAGCCTCAGCGTTGGACTTCTTCCTTATCATTACCAGTCCTTTAACATTCTTCCTTCTCTTTCGCCTCAGAGAATCTTCAATCTCATTCCTCTGTGTCTGACTCTCGCCTTCTCCAGCCGATACAAGTCTGACGGGGGGTGTGACCCGCAACAATATATATATATATATATATATATAATATATATATATATATATATATATAATATATATATCTATATATATATATTTATATATAATGTATATATACTATATATATGATATATATAACTATATATATATATATAATAATATAGTATTATATATATATATATATATGATATATATATATTCTAATATATATATATAATATATATATATATATATAATAAGATAATATATATATATATATATGCATATATATAATATATATATATATATACTATAATAATATAATTATATATATATATTATATCTATATAATATATATATATATATAATATATATAATATATAATATACATATATAAATATATATATATATATATATATATATAATATTATATATATATATTATATACTTATAAATATATATATATATATTATATAAATTATAATTATATATAATATAATATATATAGTATATAATATATATATATAATTATATATATATATATGTACAAGGCGCGACTGCCAAACTACATTCACTGTGATTCCTTTAAGAATCACTGTTAAAATCTTAAATTCTTCACACTCGTTTGACTATTAAATACCTTGTAAATTTTAGAGTAGGGACCAATTAGCTGAGGATGAGGGAGAAATAAAAGTGTCCGTTACTATAAAAACTTGTGATGTCATCAAATCGAGCGGTATATAAGGCAGTTGCATCGTGCCTCATGCCTCTATGTGTAATAGAACTACCGCTCCGAACAAGGTAAGGGATTCGTGTGTTGCATGGAATGAAAACACGCGAAACCTTCCTAGAAATATTCATCAAGTCTAACATAAAACTATCCTCACGGTATACAGCTCCGAAGGAACCTACAAATGATTTCTTCTACTGAAGCTTCGTATTTTTGAGTAGTCCGAAGCGCCTGTAGAAGTTGCCTTGAACAAGTTGGACGAAGACAATAAGGACAGAGTGTCACCGACGGACTTCAGTGTCAGTGAGTGTATTTTGGCTACTTCCCCATTAATCCCTTACGTAATTAGATTAGCTAGGTATTTTCCTGTGTGTTATACGTTGTGTATGACACTCATGGTTTGTGTTATGTAATGTGTCGTGGGTGTAAGAAAAGTGTTTGTAAGAACACCACCACGAATACAGCAAGTAGTATTTCTCATTCTTCGCTAAGTAAAGAAGTCTGTTTGCTTCTTTATTTTTACTCTTTTCTTTTCTTTCATTGGCCTTAGGGAAGAGTAGTTTGGTAACAGTGGTATAATTAGCATTAGTGTGTAGGTTGTGATGGCAAGCGGTACAGAAAGTGACAACAGAAGAGGTTAGTACTGGACTTGGTATAGGTGATTTTAGTATAGTGGTGACAGTGTCGATGCCAACTGGTGTCGTGGTGGCAGCTGAGAGGTGAGTCAATACAAATCGGCACATATATATATATTATATATATATATTATATATAGATATATTTATATATATATTATATATATATATATAATATATAGTATATATAATATATATATATATTATTTATATATATATATATATATATATAATTTGTATGTATGTATGTATGTATGTATGTATGTATGTATGTATGTATGTATA
>JAXIVD010000880.1:0-20000 GCA_036785275.1 Cancer borealis | reverse complement strand
AAATCAAATGTTGAGGGTCTGCTATTTTTTCTCAGACTTACTGATCCACTTTTAGGTGTCTTACTGAAAGAAAATATATTCCTGAACCAAGCTTTACCATGAAAACTTCAACTTTTGACAAATCATTGAAAAATGAGGTGGTGATCGATAAAACACACTTTTTTTTTTCTTACATTAAAAGGGTATCGGTTAAGGGAAAAAAAATTAAAAAGGTACTGGCTAAGGGAAAAAAAGTACAAAAGAAAAATCCCGCTTGTCGCCAGACCCTGTAAAGAAGACAGTAGGAGAAATATAGACATGGGGGGGCAGTTCAATTTAGTATGAGAGGTGTCTTGACACTCCTCTTTTGAAAGAGTTTAGGTCATAGGCAGATGGAAAAACAGACAGGGAAGAGAGTTCCTGAGTTTACCAGTGTAAGGGATGAAAGAGTGAAGATACTGGTTAACTCTTGCATTACGTAGATGGACAGAATAAGGATGAGAAGAAGTAGAAAGTTTTGTGCAGTGAGGCCGCGGGAGGGTGGGAAGCATGCAGTTAGCAAGTTCAGAAGAGCAGTCAGCATGATAATAGCGGTTGAAGATAGATAAAGATGCAACAGTGCGGCGGTGATTTAAAGAGTCAAGAAAGTCTGTTAGAGGAGGAGAGTTGATTAGGCGAAAAGCTTTAGACTCCACCCTGTTTAAAAGAGCTGTAAAGGAGTTGAGCCCCCCCAGACATGAGAGCCATACTCCATACATGGGCAGATAAGGCCCCTGTACAGAGCAAGCAGCTGAGAGGGAGAGAAAAATGGACGCAGACGCCATAGGACACCTAACTTCTTGGAAGCTGATTTAGCACGAGTAGAGATATGAAATTGCCAGCTTAGGTGTTTAGTAAAGGATAGACCGAGTGTGTTTAATGTGGAGGAGAGGGGAAGTTGAGAGTCATTGAAGAAGAGGGGATAGTTAGTTATTCATTTCAAAGGAACAGACGGAATTTTCACCTTCATTTTAAGTCTCAAAGAGCCATATGAACGATTTGAAACAATCAAGACAATCTCTAATTTGAGACAGCAACAGCCCATTGGATCTATTAGTAGGATGAATGATGTATGCAAAACTATTCCGGAAACACTAAATGAAGAAGTTCATGGGTATCACCGAGCCTGCTACAATAAGTTCATTAAAAACAAAGATAGACTTATTCAGTTTGACGCTGGTGAATCTTCAGATGGGTCCGGTAAATCATCTTAGAAGATCATCCTCTGATAAAATACTGTTTGCAAAGGACTGCATCTTTTGTAACAAAGAAGGACGAAAATGGCATAGAAAGAAAGGAAAAGGGTCAGTTTTAGAGAAAACAACTATGTTTGATATGGAAGGAGGTAAAACAATACAAGAGCAAGCTGAAAGAAAACATGATGAGAAGCTACTCATACGAATCAGAGGAAAATGTTTATTCTCTGTGGAGACTCATTACCATCCATCTTGTAGGAGATAATACACTAGAATGACAGGACTAGGCAGGAGTCAGGATGACTAACAGAGAAGGAGACAAATAGAGATGGAACAAGCTCACAGTCAATCATTTGACAAGTTGTGCAATTTGATTATAGAGAGAGTTGTGCAACAACAAGAAATAATGAAACTTAGTGATGCAGTGCGATATTATGTTGGTTTCATGAGTGCAACAAAATATGCATGTCCTGATTATAGAGCTGAAAATGTGAAACAAAAACTACAAAAGCATGCATGACATTGGTAGTAAAATATCATTTACATCCTTTGATATAGGCAAGGGTAAATTTTCTTCACAACTCATATTCAGCAATTCCTTAGAAACAAGTGATGCAGTCAAGCTGGCATACAAACTGGGTACCAATGACAGTATTCCTCAAGTAGTTGAAACCCTCAGAGAAAGTATCAAACAATCCTTCATTAACTCTGACAAAATGGCATGGCCCCCATCGGCGAAATATCTCAAGAAAACTGAAGGTGTTCTACCAAAAGAAATAGAACGATTTTTGAAGATTGTTCTGTCTGGCAGTAAGAACTGTGAATCCATCAGAGTCAACAGACTTGTTTAATCCATTGGTCAGGTCATTTGTTGAGGGGCAACAAATGGAAATTGGACAATGCCCAAACACATACTGCTTTGTATGACACTTCAACATATGTTTCGTAGTTGGATATTCATTTATCACAAAAGGGGTAATGGATGAACAACTTCCAAATGCTGGCATACTCACAATTGAAAATGGAAATGCCCTGTTCTACTGCTTGATGGAAGTACCTGATACCTTCAAACAGATATGTACAAAGCTGTACAATATGAAAAAGATGTATGGTAATGTAGTAGTCAGTACTGACATGTACAGTAAACAATATGTGAAGGCTCTTGAACGAAAGCGGAGAGGTATTACCAAGAAACTCTTAGTGAAAGGAGTTAACACTAAAAAAACCCATGACTGGAAGACTTTCTTGAGCAATGAAGAAAACAAGGAACAGCTAATCGGGCTAATGCACATCTGTTGGTCAGAATTAGTACCAAATGATCGGAGTGTAATTTTAATTAAGAATGGAGAAGCCTTCAATATTGGCCAAGAAGAGATCATTCCTGGATTGAGGTCAAACCAAGAAGAAACAGACACTATGTGTAGTCTACAGTCTACCAGACCGGTAAAGATTCGTAAAATGACCTATTCGATATCTTCTTCCCTGTAGTATGCATTGCAAATTCAACCTCAGAAATTTGTTAAGATCACCTCAAACAGTTATGCCGCTGAATTACAGAAAGAAAAAAATGGATTATTTTAGGTTACGTTAGGTTTGGTTAGGTTAAGTTAGGTTTTGTTTGGTTAGGTTACGTTAGGATTAGTTTAGTTTGGTTAGTTTTGGTTAGGATTATTTAACTGCAGCTCTGGGAAGGTTATGCTAACAAAGTTATTTTATTTGTTAATTTTTTACATCTTCATCAGAATCGCGTGGCTACGAAAGAAATGGCTTGTGTTGATCTAAATGTTTTCTAATTGCCCTTGCTATATAATAACTTCTAACATCTACATATATATTATTAAACACTGTTGATTCAATGTACTAAACTCGTATTTGGAACACCTGGATACTGACGAATTATAGATCGAAGTGCTTAGAGATACGTTGTCATCCACCATTCATCTGCTATTAGTACGGCCTGTGCCTTATTATTTACTGGTAAAGTATCTTTCGAGTTATGTTAGGTTGATTATGTTATGTTAGGTAGGGTTTATTTCGGTTAGGCTCAGTTATATAAGCTTTTTACCCCAAACTTAGGCACATGCCGTATCTATAAGCGAGAACTATGGGGATACAACATTCGTTAGGTTATGTTTAGATTAGGTTAGGTAATGTTATGTTAGGTTATGTTTGGTTATTTACTGTTTGGTTCAGTTATACAAGCTTTTTATATTTCATTATCCGAAAGCTAGGCACGTGCCGTATCTATAAGCAAGCACTATAAGGATATAGCATTCGTTAGGTTATGGTTAGATTAGGTTATGTTATGTAATGTTGAGTTTGGTTCGGTTATATAAGCTTTTCATATTTAATTACCCCAAAGATAAGCACGGGCCGTATCTATAAGCGAGCACTTAGGTACGGTTGCCATCCCTGTAAGCTGTACTATTATAGATAGTACGCCACATACTCATTTCATGACATTACTGGCATTAATCAGGATAAAGCTATGCTTTACCCTGATTAAATCTATGCTTTAGCTTGATTAAGATTGTGCTTTACCGCTTTACCATACAGTATGATCAAATTTGTGTATTCAACGCACTATTTTCTACTAAGGTGGCGTCATTTCCCACAATTAAGGTGGGAATCAGTATATTTTACTCAAATAAGTAATTATTTACTCTCTCTGGCTGCCATATTTCCTTTTTGTCAGTGTTTTTCAAGAGAATCTGGTTTGCAAGTTAAAATTCGTCGAAAGACACCTCCAGAGCACTCTTTGAAGCCGAGTCTCCTCGGCTTGGAGCTGTCTTCGTATCCTCCAAGCCGAAGGTGGACGAGAAAAAAGCGCCAGGCGGGATTAACTTGGATTTACCGAAGACGATCTTCGAAGCCGTGGACGATAAAAACGCGGCTTTTGTATAGTATGTAATACTTCATATTTATAATAAAGAGGTGGAGCAGTATTTGTAACGAAATACACCTTATTTTTATATATGTCCAACCTGTAGCGACAATAGGCTTTCCCTGGTTAGGTTAGATTTGGGTAAAACTTAACTTTTACACCCGGCCAAAAAATCTTACATTCCCACACGTCCTCATGTTTATTGGGGGAAGATGGGGAATGGGGATATCTTATTAACTATTTATTTGCGACGATAATGAATGTCAGAATCGTTTGTGTATATCATTGTAAAACTCCCGAGTAGACCTTCCCCTTAACCAAAATAAACTTTAGGGATATCTTATTTAATTAACTATTCATATGGTACGGTTATACATATTTTTGTACCTACACTAACATTTATGCTACATTTTTGTACCATTTCATCTCTTTCACGTACATGTAAGTTGTTTTCTTGGGAGTATATATCAAAATTCAAAGAAAATACATAATCCGGTTAAAGGCTGCTGTTATATATCCTTTGTTCCTGGTATTCATCACCATTATTATACAATTTTAAGCCTACAGTAGTATTTCTGAAACGTTTCTCTACCACTTAATATCTTTCTCGTATATATACACTGTTTTTATTGGAGGTATATATTAATAATAGATTCCGAGAAGAGGCTGCTGTTATATATTTCCTTTGTTTCTGGTATTCATCATCCCTATCATACAATTTTGTTTTTACAGTAACATTTCTACAACGTTTCTCTACCGCTTACTATCTTCCTCGTATATATACACTGTTTTTTTGGAGGTATATATCAATATTGACTTCTGAGAAGAGGCTGGCTCAGGCTGGTGCAAAAAATCCGCGAACGAGTATCGTCTGCTATAACCCACATCCAGAAACACATTCGACGGATTCATGAATCTCTTACAGATCACGGGTTAAGATGGTAAATATAACATGATTTCGCGGCTAAGCCACGCCCAGAGCAGCCAAGCCCCGCCCAGATTCAATGATCTGAAACTGATTCACGCAAATAAAAGAGGCCTTAAAGGCCTCTTTTATTTGTTCCCAATAATCTACTCCAGATTCTGCTTTGAATCCGAATCCCTTTTGGATTAACTGGGTGCAAAGGCCCCTTCTATTTGCGTGAATCCGTTTCAGATAACTGAATCTGGGCGGGGCTTGGCCGCTCTGGGCGGGGCTTAGCCGCGAAATCGTGTTCTATTTACCATCTTAACCCGTGATCTGTAACAGATTCATGAATCCGTCGAATCTGATTCTGGAGGTGGGTTATAGCAGACGACACTCGTTCGCGGGTTTTTTGCACGAGCCTGAGCCAGCCTCTTCTCAGAAGTTAATATTGATATATACCTCCAATAAAACAGTGTATATATACGAGGAAGATAGTAAATGGTAGAGAAATGTTGTAGAAATGTTACTGTAGGCACAGAATTGTATAATAGTGGTGATGAATACCAGAAACAAAGGAGATATATAACAGCAGCCTCTTCTCGGAATCTATTATTAATATATACCTCCAATAAAAACAGTCTATATATACGAGAAAGATATTAAGTGGTAGAGAAACGTTTCAGAAATACTATTGTAGGCTTAATAATTGTATAATAATGGTGATGAATACCAGAAACAAAGGAGATATAACAACAGCCTCTAACCGGATTATTTATTTTCTTTGAATTTTGATATATACTCCCAAGAAAACAATTTACTTATACGTGAAAAATTAAATGGTACAAAAATTCTGCATAAATGTTAGTGTAGGTACAAAAATATGTATAACCGTAGCATATGAATAGTTAAATAAGATATCCCCAAAGTTTATTTTGGTTGAAGAGAATCTCTACTCGGGAGTTTTACATTGATATACACAAATGATTCTGACACTCATTACCGTCCCAAATAAATAGTTAATAGGATATCCCCATTCCCCATCTTCTCCCAATAAACATGAGGACATGTGGAAATGTAAGGTTTTTTGGCTGGGTGTAAAAGTGAAGTTTTACCCAAATCTAACCTAACCAGGGAAAGCCTATCGGTGTTACAGATCAGACATATATATAAAAATAAGAGGTATTTCTTTACAACTACTGCTCCACCGCTTTATTATATATATGAAGTCTTACATACTATACATAGTATACTCAACACATCTGTGAAGGTTTCAAGGGGTGCTCACCATTATTTACCTCGCAAAACGTCTTTGAAGTTATGTTATGTTGGTTAAGTTAGATTAAGTTATTGTTAGGTTAAGGTTGTTAGGTTAGTTTGCGGTCATGTTATGGTTATGTTAAGTTAGCTCAAGTTAAGTTCGGTTACATAAGATTTTTACATTTTAATACCCAAACCTCAAAAAATACTCTAATTTGCGAACCCTAACTTCCGGGTGATAAAATGTAAAAATCTTATATAATCGAACCTAACTGAACCTAACTTAACCTAACCATAACATAACCCTAACTTTAACATAACCATAACTTGACATAACCTAACCAACCTAACATAACCTATTATAATTTTAAAGAAGTTTTGCGAGGTAAATAATGGTGAGCACCGCCAGAAACCTTCACAGATATGCTGAGTACACTATGTATAGTATATTTATAATAAAGAGGTGGAGCAGTATTTGTAAAGAAATAATAGATGTAACATTGTCAAGGTTAACCTCGAGGTTCATCAGACTTGAATCTACTTTTCGAGAATCTAATGGTGTTTTCAAAAACACATTTAGTTATATAAAGTTTTTTTTATTGCACAATAAGCAAGTAGGTGATAAATAGAGGTGCCGCTGTCACTCTAAATGCATCAGAAAATGAAAGCTGTAACTCTCAACACTTCCTCGGAGAAGTGACTAGTGTGACGGCTGGGCAGCGACCAAGGATCCTATACAGAAGGATATACAGCCCAACATTTAAGTTTGGATGGCCGTCGACGGTGGCGCCGTCTGATAGTATGCAGTAGTAACTAATTTCTTTTTAGGGGTGTCTTAGAAATTTTTAATCATCCTGGTATTTTCCCTCCTTCCCAATTTCTGGACCACTCATTTAATTTATTACAAGGTAATAAAAACAATATATATATATATATATATATATATATATATATATATATATATATATATATATATATATATATATATATATATATATATATATATATATTTTTTTTTTTTTTTTTTTTTTTTTTTAACTTTTTATTTTTATCAAGGGTTAAAACCAGATTATTTATATACCATGCATGCAAACTACTTAAGTAATGATAGTACCGAAAGCAAAAGTTTGGTAATTTTACAGATAAGATGGATAATGCGGCAGAAATAATTTGTTAGAATACTTTCCACAAAGCAAACATATATATATATATATATATATATATATATATATATATATATATATATATATATATATATATATAGATAGATAGATAGATAGATAGATAGATAGATAGATATAGATATAGATATAAATAGATCGATATATTGGATTTGTTGAAATACTGCAAACTAATTAAGATGTGATTAAACCAAGAAAATAAACACTCATTTTGAGGTAATAATTTACACTATCACATGGAGAAAAAAAGTAAATAAAAAGCCATAAAGTTGCTTTACATTACATGTTGATATCAAATAAGAACAATTACCAAGTACATAGGATTAAAACCAGCCAAATAATTACATCCCATACATGTAAACTACTACAAGCATAATTTTGTAAGTTTTACAAACAAGAACGATATTGTTCCAGAAATAATTATTAGATTAACTTCCACAAAGGAAAAGCCAGAAAAGATATTGCATATATTAAGATATTAGTAACCAAATTGTGATGTGATTATACTAACTGCAATATAAACACCATAGCATTAAGGCGATAATCAACACCATAATATGAAATTTTGTGCAATTATGGAAATCAAATAATAAATATATAAAACCATAAAGCTGCCTTACATTACATGTTGAATGTCAATCAGTTAACACACATGCCAGACACTCCAAGGAGTACATGCATGAAAGAGGTGCTGTTAGAAGGGGAGTGTTTCAAGTAGCTAGAAGGGAGTGTGTGAATAGTTAGAATTGGAGGTTCTGCCGTGGCCATCACCTCACGGGGCACTCCCAGAGGGAATGAGGCGTCAGAGACTAGGCACAATGGTGGGATGATTTAACACATCAAGTAACAAACCAGAAAGGTAGAAGCATTACATCCTAATAAAGATAGAGTTGGGGAACATGCTATGCTGTGCATATCTGCGGGCACTCATCTCCTGTCACATAAGCCTTTGAGCCTGTGGTGGCAATTAATCCGTTACGCCAGGACACAAGGACACTGTGATATCCGATATTCCACAGTTTATCTTACCCAGGTTACCCTAGGTACCCATTTATCTACAAACCCTTTTGGGAGGATGAGCAGCTGGGTGCCGACATTTTTCATCTGGGATTAAACTTAGGCCAGCAGATTCATTATCAGACATGCTAATCACTGCACCAATGAGGCACAGTACATCTTAGAGGATGTCATATGTATAGTATTAATGGCACAGCTGGCATTGTATATCATAATGAAAGGCAAGTATAAAGGCAGTTGACAAATATTTCATGCAACAAGCTTCCAAAATAAATACTGTTTACGGCAAAAAGTACCACAACTTTTACCATATCTATATATCTATCTATCTATCTATCTATCTATATATATATATATATATATATATATATATATATATATATATATATATATATATATATATATATATATATATATACATACATACATACACAGTATACTGATACATACATTAGTGCACAAGTTCCAAACATGACATGACATATCAAAAGGCAGGTTAAGGTGAATAACTTAAAATATTTCTTAGATCAAACAAGCCAAATTAACATAGAAATTAAAAAAGAAAAAAATTCAAATGCTGTAAAAAGTAAGAGATAAAAAACAACATGGTGTAATAAATATAACGGTGTTATACTAAATCCATTACAATAACGTAGATAACATTCATTCAGCACTATGTAATGCCCCAAAACAATGTTACAAAAAGCAGAAACTTAAATAATATGAGCAAGTGGTTACAGAAATTATAGATCAAGGCAATGCAAGCCTTTCTGACAAAGCAATCCCACACACCATGTACACAGGGCAGTGCAAGCCTTTCTGACAAAGCAATCCCACACACCATGTACACAGGGCAGTGCAGGCCTTTCTGACAAAGCAATCCCACACACCATGCACACAACACAAAATATAAAGTATTCTAGACCCAAAAGCCGCCAATGCACGGCAAATCAAAATATACGTTACCATTGCAAGAAAACTGAAACTATGTAATTGTTGCCTAGAAATAGAAGAAAAAAAACATCCCGAGACATAGACTACACTATACTTGACTGGACACTCGAAATCTGGCCTTTTGCAAACCCGTCCTACGGCAGATTTTTAGAAAAATCAAATAAAATACTTAGAATTAAGATAGGAACCTCAAATAAAAAGCAAACACTTCAGAGTGTTGTAAAGAATATGTTTATGAGCAACAAAAACAAATTAGTCAACATACGTCATCGGTGGGCGACAATTATTGAATCCTAAAGAAACCAAGAAAAACAAAATTTGCAATAAATTCCAGGAATATTGGAATTTCAATCTGAAAACACTTACATGCATAGCCCATGTAGTCTATATTAATATGCAATACCATAGAATACACCATACGTGACTGTGCACTCGAAATTGGGTCTTCCGCAAATGGGTACTGAGGTAATTTTGTTTTTTTATTTGAATAAAATACTTAAAATCATCATAGAAACCTCAAACAAAAAGCAAACACCTCAGAGTGATGTGAAGAATATATTTATGAGCAACAAAAACAAATTTGTCAACATACATCATCGGTGGGCGACAATTATTCAATCCTGACACCAATAAAAAAAACAAAATTTGCAATAATTTCCAAGAATATTGGAATTTCAATCTGAAAACACTTACATGCATAGCCCATGTAGTCTATATTAATATGCAATACCATAGAATACACCATACGTGACTGTGCACTCGAAATCGCGTTTTTCGCAAATAGGTGCTGAGGCGATTTTTTGTTTGTTTTATTTGAATAAAATACTTAAAATCATCATAGAAACCTCAAACAAAAAGCAAGCACCTCAAAGTGATGTGAAGAATATGTTTATGAACAACAAAAACAAATTAGTCAACATACGTCATCGGTGGGCGACAATTATTCAATCCTAAGACACCAATAAAAACACCATATTTGCAATAATTTCACCCAAGGACATCCTGCCCAGGTTCCCCGAGAAGTGCCATGTAGCTGCCGCAAGCAGGTCTTCTGGCGGTTCAGGGTCCAGGTCAGAGAGCTCTCCAATCAACATCTGAACCACCCGATTGTCCTCCATGACCAGCTGCTCCCTGGCGGTCTGCATCTCCTCTGCCACCTCCTCCAAGGTGTATCGAGAAAGGCACACCAGGTTGACACGCCTGACGATGGCCTCACTCTCAAAGAATTGGCGTACTTGCGTCCAGAGAGACACAAGTCACTGTCTTGCAGGGGGAGAAATATCGTTATTGCACAGAAAAATAAAACACTGTCTGCAGTAGCAGTAAGTATAACTCCCTTGGAAAAAAGCACAAGTCACTGTCTTGCAAGGGGAGAAATATCTTTGTTGCACAGAAAAAAAAACCAGTCTGCAGTAGCAGTAAGTATAACTCCCTTGAAAAAAAGCACAAGTCACTGTCTTGCAGGAGGAGAAATATCTTTGTTGCACAGAAAAAATAACACTGTCTGCAGTAGCAGTAAGTATAACTCCCTTGAAAAAAAGCACAAGTCACTGTCTTGCAGGTGGAAAAATATCTTTGTTGCACAGAAAAATAACACTGTCTGCAGTAGCAATAAGTATAGCTCCCTTGAAGAAAAGCACAAGTCACTGTCTTACAGGTGGAAAAATATCTTTGTTGCACAGAAAAATAACACTGTCTGCAGTAGCAATAAGTATAGCTCCCTTGAAGAAAAGCACAAGTCACTGTCTTGCAGGTGGAGAAATATCTTTGTTGCACAGAAAAAAAAACAGTCTGCAGTAGCAGTAAGTATAACTCCTTTGAAGAGAGAGACAAATCACTGGCTTGTAAGACGCAGTCATTATCTCCCCCATCACCTATTTTTTCTGCCCCTGGAGCTTCTGCCTTTTCATTTGGTCATGGCTTCTAGTATCCCTCACACAGTCGCCGGTGGCCTGGCGTTTGGAGGGCAACTTGGCGTGAACATCAGAGTTTGTGTCCCTGCACAAGTTGGAGCCAAAACCATTGAAAAGGTTGCCGCCCACGACGGGGAGAATCTTGATGATTACATTGTGCCCATTACAGCACTGTGCCACCTCAAACTCTGGGAACTTCCTGGCCAAACCAACAAAGATCTGCAGGAATGTGTCCTTATGGTTGTCACAACCAAAAAACCTGAAATAAAATGTGAATGTTAGCACATTACAAGTGAATAAAAAATTATACAAATAAAAAATAAAAAAACATCCGAAAAAAAAAGAATAATTCAGAAGTGCAATTAAATTTATATATTAATAGATTAATTCCTATAGTTATATTACCTACTAGTCTGTAGCATCTATTCGTTCGAAGGATGTAAAAAAAAAAAAAACCTAATGCATGTGTGTATGCACTCACAGTAAGATAATGGCATTTAAACATATCAAATATGTATGTATGTATGTATATACCGATGCTGTTTACCCCATCAAAGAAAAAAAATTATAATGGTACTGTAATATAAATAAACTTGATTTACTTATTCCTCCTCTCCTTGTTGTTGATTAGGGAGTCCCAGACACTCAAGGCGAAGCAAGTAATGTGGCACAAAGTTGGTGAAGGGTAATGTAGGCCTTCCCCACCGTCTAGTGTCCCCCTGTCCATCAGGCGTGTCAAGTAGAACCACTCGCCTTGCGGAATCAGCTGATCATAACAACAAAACAAGCCGTTATGGAGGAAGCACTTTTCTTCTTCTGCTTATGAACATTTTCCATGAGACTTATAAGAGCGTTACAAGAAGCTTGTGATAACATCAAAACACTGATGGAAATAAGCAAGGAATATGGCATGGAAATAAATAAAGAAAAAAGCTAAATAATCATACACAACGCAGAACACAAACCAGAGAACATTGAGGGAATCCGTGTGACTAACAATATTAAGTATCTAGGTGTTATAATAACAGACAAGGGGGATATATTTAAGGAACAGAAGAATAACATGATTATGAAGGCACAAAGCTTGGCAAACCTGACTTATAAATACTTAGACTGCACCAAGTTAACATATAACAACATTGATAAGTTGCAAACTATCCTACTTTATTACCCATGTGTGTGTGTGGCGGGGGATGAGCAGTAGGTAGCGAGATTCGAATTTTGAATTAACGGATTCCATGTTTTGAGGTGACCGTGGTCATCAATCATGGTCTAACTAACTTGGTTAGACCATGACCGTGATATGTATCTATTAGTTAAATTCGCACGGTCATTTTTAAATACATAACAATGGTGATGGTAGCCATGATCAAATAATGACCGCTACAAAAGTTTCATCGTCTACCGTTTTACGCTCAATTTCTACAGGGAGTTTTATATGAATTTAGTACTGAAATGTTCCTAAAATCTTATAAATCAGACATTACAATAACCAAATGTTGCATACTCACTGCTAAAACGAGTCCAGCTAGAAGCTACAGTAGCGTGTCCGTCTGCTTCCAGTGTCAGTGGATGACTGACTCACCCGTTCATACCAAGGCATCACAGTAAGCTCAGCTTTCTCAGCTACGCGCCACAAAATGTTGTGAAAAACTCATTCCCAAGCCGATATAACGATAATATGGCATTTGATCACAATCAAATCATATTCAGGAATGGTGATTTCACAATATGTGATGCTTTATTTCAGAAATTATTGCCAATTTGCCTGAAATTTTTGCTATAAACAATATGCTTTATACACAACTCCCACACGGTTTTCACTCATTCTTGTAATCTTTATGTTAATTTCCTATTTGCACAAGTTGTAAAATAATTTTTTATGTTCAGCAATGGTTCAGCAATCATTACTGATTGTAAAGACATGTAATACAATGTCCTAAGTAGAATATGAACTGATAAATGAAGTATTATCTGTCATCACTCATAGCAGCGGAATCAATAGGACGGAAATGTATATCGTCTGTCAGCGATTGTCGCGAGTGTCCAGTCAAGTATGGTGTAGTCTATGCCCGAGATTAATCAAACTATAAAGAAAATAATAGAAACAAAAAATACTAATATAATACCTTTAAAAGTTTATTATTTTTCCTTTAGGACCTCTGTAACGGTTCCCTATTTCTCCATTTTAAAGTATAAAAAATCTTTAGTCTTACATATATAAGGTGAATGGTACTGACTAGTTGGGTGGAACCCAATTGTAAGGGCGTCTTGAATTTATGCTTGTTTAAACGTGACATTAAATTTTGGGAAATTTTACTACCTAACATGGCTTTATCAATATTACATCTTACAATTGACTCTACTTCTTTGAAATACTGCAAACAGGAATCTGAAGGAATAATTAGTCCCCCAAATGGGGACTCAGAGTTTTCTTCTGTTTTAAAATAACAAAAAGTTTTAGTAAGATCTAAATCCCGTTTGCTGTCTAATAAACGTGTTCTGCAAATATCACAATTATGAGTTTTTAAATATTTCTTGCAAGTCCAACCAACTACATACATCAGACCATTCACCTCTGCCAATGGCAAATTATCTGTAAAAAAAAATCTCCTTCATCAGATTCTATATCATAAGAGGAGGAAGGGAAATCTGATTCACAATTTGAGATTATGTCTTCGAAATGTGACTCGTCTATTTCACAGTTGCCAGAAAATGGAGCCTGAAGGAGATTATTATTTACCACTGATTTAAGAGTTTTCATGAAATTATATGCATTTGGGTGGTCACAGTTTCCAGCTCTAATCCTCAATTTGCCAAACAAATTTTCCAGACACTCCTGGTTCAGTCTTCGTATGAGAAGGTAATTCACTTCATAGCTCTGGAGATCTTGTCAGAGAGCTCGAAGTGATGCTAGATTGATGAGCCAGCCTTCTAGACAGTGAATGTGTACATGAGGTGGTGCACACACTTCAAATGACTTTATATATGCAATAGTTATTTCAATGAATTCCATGTGACATGAATTGGCTTTAATAGCTATAAGAAATTTTTTGTAATGATATCGTTGATTACTATTAAAACAATCAAACAATTTATCAACCTCATATACAAAATCTGCTGTATGGGAAACTGAATGTGACAGCGAGCCTGCAACGGAATGCGTCAACATGCCTGCTGCCATAATTCTACTCATCACCTGGGTAGCAAGATTCACCTGCATTTTTTAAAAGCCGTCCACACACATGTGCCTTTTGGTCAATTTTGGAGCAAGTCTAAGTTTCATATCATGATCTTTTGCAAAAAAATGTTTTATATGATCCCATGAAATTATTTTCCTCCCAATCTTTATATTATACTTTAAAAGAGTGTTCCTTAGGATTTTCAAAAGATGAGGAGGATCAAAAAAGAAATTTACCTTCTCACCATTGACTTCAAAAGAAGGATTTTCTGGCGTCATGCCAAGTGTCCGGAACAGAGAACGATGCACACCTTCTTGGTCACAGACTGTGAACATTACTTTCATCCCCGTTTCTTGAACTCTTTTAATTGAAGCATCATACAACTCTTTAATTTTGCAAGTGTTAATCCCACCCGAGTAAAAGAAGAACCAAGAACCATGTTCCATTTATTTATAAGCCCCTTAACCATAAAAACAAGTGCATGGTTTGCCATTTTGAGACTGTTGTCATGTTCTCCAAAATCCTCCCTTCCAATGATGGAGTCAGAGCCCTTGTCATAATGAAGGGACTCCTTAATGCTCATTGCATCAAATACAATGCCACATAGAGTCTCTTCCTCTGGCGAGGTCTCAGCCTTTTTTTTCAGGATTGCCAGAACAGGCTTGCTCCAGCCAGTACTTAGGGGAATTTTTCTTAATCATGAATGCAATGATGAAGCTGAAAGCAGATGAAAAATTGACCTTAGAAATCTGTAAGCCTTAGGACTGTGATGATACATGGGTAAAGCAAATCTCCTCTCTTCCACCCCATACCTTACGCCTGTTTTACTTTTTACAGCATTCAAAACCTGCCTTTTGAAAAAAATGGTACACAGGGCCTTGCATGTAAGCAGCTGTTTTTGTAATCAGCTGTTGGGGGGTACGCACCAGGTCTTTCCTCAGTTGTTGATTTTGTTTACGAAGTCTTGAAACATGATTGTGCAGAAGTTTAACTGCTTTGCCTGTTGGGAAAAATATTTTATCAAAACTAAATTCACCTAAAAAGTTGTTATTGTCCCCTTCCAAGGACATTTAATACTTAGCGGTTGACTATGGCAGAATATTGGCCACATTTTCCTGTTCTAGCAATACCTTACCGTGTGGTCAAGGCCATTCCTGTAATATCTGTCCTACATAACCGTTGCACTTAAACTTTAATCATGTAGTCTCTATACAAAATCACTCTCATTACATCTCCAATATAACACACTTCCACTAATCACTCCATTCCCTCTAAAGTTGCACCCTTGCAAAAGTTCTCATCCAAATTCTAACTGCACTCTCTATACAACACACTCTTCTTACGTAACCATAGATATCACCATTATTGATGCCACTCTTGCTTCACATTTCTCTCATTCATAACCCTTTACAGTGTCCCAATGACATGACTTCTTTTAACTGCTCTCTCTTATTTCACCTTCCACGCCTCGCTGCTTAAACAAAGTTATTTAGGCCCCTTTCACACATATCAACTTTTCGCCGTGCGCCGTCCACGGCACGACGTCGTGCTCTCAAACAACCCTGGGTGTCTATGGACGCTTTCACACATCACGACCGTCGTTGTCACCACGGCGCCCATTTGATGCCGGTCCCACGGAGCCCCGTGGATTGCGTGAAATGTACATGGTACGCTATGGACGCGTTCACACTTGTAAACCTTTCGTCGTCTCGACAGCGATGTAACTATTTATGAAACTTAAATCCATAGTAACACATGCTACATATATTACTAGAATGCAATTAATTGTTGAAAAGTAGTATTAATACAATGCACTTGGTATATAAAGAGGTTTGGTGCACTCAAACCATAACTAACATCTATTCTTATTGTATGTATCCTGCAAACACTATCAAACATATTCACACAATCACTATAATCACTTACAATAAAAAAAATATCATGGGCAGACAATCATAATTAGCATCTGTTTTACATCAGTACAATATCAATGCGAGTCCAACCAAAATTAGGCTGGGGTCACACATACGTGGTTCAGCGATACGTTTCACTGCAGATTGAATGTTGACGGTTCAATGCAGAGCACAACGAACTTTCCTGAACTGCCATGTGCGGTTTTGTTACGCAGAGAAACATTTTAAATACAGACATTATATGGTCTACTTAGAGTTGCGTTTCGGATAGAGGCGTTCCAATTGTGGATCTGTTACTGATAGCTGCGTTTTATTTACGGAACTGTTATGGAAAATACGGAACACATGTGGAGTGATTAAGGAGCCACTATTGAACGTTCACAGACAGATTGTGTTGTTTGTGCCACATATATAAAAGGCATCCTCCAACGTTCCCACCAGTGCAGTCAGGGATACCAAGCAGTCAATGTATCGCTGAACCACGTATGT
Source organism: Cancer borealis (assembly GCA_036785275.1). Taxonomy (NCBI): domain Eukaryota; kingdom Metazoa; phylum Arthropoda; class Malacostraca; order Decapoda; family Cancridae; genus Cancer; species Cancer borealis. Next base: position 3,089 of record JAXIVD010000880.1, on the reverse strand, counting down.
GTGATCCCACTTCAAGTATTATCAGGTGTATTATAGTATAGGCCGTAATCCAAAATTACAACCTAATATATAAAATAAATAGAGTAAATTATTTAATAACTTACGTTTCTTGTAAGACTTCGGTGTGACGGTGTGAGGATGACCTGGTGTGAGGGTGTGAGGATGACCTGCTGTGAGGGTGACCTTGTGTGACGGTGTGAGGGTGGCCTAGTGCTGCCCGTCAGATGCAGAATATTCTGTAAAAATTACATATATTACTTATTGTGTCACCTTTTTTCACGGTATAATGCATTTCCATATCCATTAAATTTTTTTATTGAATGCTAGTCAATACTGTTGTAAGAGTTCTATCTTTTTTAACACAAGATAAAAGTCATACTTCTGGCCTCCCTTCCCCTCCACCCAAAACAAAATGCAAGTAATGCCTCCTGGCTAGTACAGTGGTAGCGTGCTGATCTTGCATTCGCTTGGTCGGCAGATCGAGTCACCGCCCGGGCTTGTGATGCTTAAGCTGTTTACTGGGGAGGAACTGCTGTGGTCGGGCACCACAGTGGGGGGTTGGCCTTGCCTGGCTGACGTTCTGGAGACCATCTTCATTGATGGATACCGGAGCTGAAACCCATGCAACTTTAACTTTAACTTTGATAATCAAAAAGTTCAAGACAATACTTTTACATTTGTATTAATTTCAATTTACATTTTTTGGGTAGCTTCTATTTTTAGTGTGTAGTGAATCACACATACAACACACAGAAACAAACTAAAGAAGAAATATTACAAACAAACATACAAACATTCATGATACTAAATGTTGTACCTTGTATGCACATGAACCGTGCAGGCAATGATTCTGCACCTAGAATATTTGCACCCCTCAACGAGGTAGACAGGCTCGTAGGGGATGCAATTATGCTGCCATTATCCATGGCTCTTTGGTAATGAGGCACTCTGGTCATCTTGAGAGAAAGAAGAGTGAACATTTTGTGAAGCAGATGTATATGTGTGAAATTGAGGGTCATAGGAGTAGAGTAATGGCAGTTGTAAGATGGGAAGATAGAGAAAGATTGGCTCAGTATTTTGAAGGAATGTTTAATATTAAAATCAAAAGTGATGGGTGAGTTCTAACCTGCACCATGATGCAAGTGAATGGTCTCCTTCACCTGAGTGGAAGTGTGGATGGCAGACGGTGAAGGAGGATTTTCATGGTTGTCTGAAGAGATGGAAATGACACACACTTCAGTGTCATTCCACTCTGTAATATTGATATCATATTAGAAGGAGAAATCTAATTGCTGGGGATCAATGGCAATACAATAGACATATAGTTAAAGAAATATAAATAAATGATACTACTAATAATTGTATAACCATACCAACACTGACATAAGGGATTGAGATGTACATGTGGAATGAGGGCTTAAAATTAAGGATACACAAAAGTAAGAATGCAAATGCAATCATGAAAAGATATGAGTTAGATGACATTATCCATGAAGGGAATCTGGAAGAAAGGGATTTAGATTGCAAGAGTTGTGGACATTGAATGTAACACAACATTGGATGAGTTATATGAGAGGACTGTGTTAGCTGTAAGGATAAGATTAAAACATTAATGAGACTGTGTATGACAATTATGTAAAGTGGTAATCGAGGTTGTTTGACACATGGTGATAATAAATTAAAAATAGCTTATTAAGAGTCTACATGAGGGTATCTAACAGTTAAGTGGATCAAAGGAGTAAATGGTCCTTGAAGGGATAGAGATGACAGGTCTGGCTTACACACTTATACTAAGCACTCTTTCAATGCTGGGATAAACAAACACTTGTGTCACGTGGTCAACTGTATGAGGAAAGTACCTAGAGGGTAATGATGCTTCAGAGCTATAGACACACAAATAGAAGATTGCAAAAGTAGCATGTGTGAAGAGAAGTAAGTTTCAGTCACTGGAACTACTTGGAAGGACTTCTAAGAAACAGATTTAAACAAAAAAGATATATTATTGTTATGAAATGCCTATGAATATAACAAATATAATTATCAATTACTACATTCCTGAAAAAGTTACTATTGGTATCATTGGTGTTTTTCATGAATGGTAAAAGTATTAATAATATTTGTTTCATGAAGTGAAGGATCTACGCACTATAATCAAATTACAGACTTTTACTGGTCTGTCTTGTGTTTAAAAACGTTATTTTAACTTATTGTGCTGACTGAACATTTGTAGGATTGAGTCTATGGAGTTGTAATGGCAGGAAATACATGTAACAGATAGGTACACTCATTACAGCTAACCTGCACCAAGATCTACACTAGGTGTAGTGTCCTCCAGGTGACTTGGAGCACACCAGATGGAGGGTTCAGGGCTAGGTACATTTTGGTGGTCCATCTCTTCAGACATAATTTTTCCAAAGTTGGTGCTATCCGAATCTGTAAATGTTAAGGTGACATGAGACAAACATCAAAGTACATGTCACGTATATTCCATTGTGATATTAATACAAGGTAAATACAGCACATGTGACATTAACAACAGGTTATACATGGAGTGGCAAACATGCTGCTTTGTTCTGCAAACTCACCTAACATAGGCTACCAAAGATAAGAATGAAGTGCAAAGTATAGTATTCATGTCTTTCTATAATTTAATAAATTGTCTTTCTTAAATATTAACATACTATAATCAAGAGTCACCACTTGAGAATGTTGGGCAGTATGTGGAAGATCTATTGTGCCACTTGCATCATGGCATTCTGCAAAAAGTAAGGGTTCAATATTCATATGAGGTTTGCAATAATGCTGTTTTAGGAACTATAATTTATATAGTAATAATTTACAACAATTATATAAGTTTCAATGTAAATGAGAAGAAAACTGTCATTGACTAACAGACATATGTGTGTGTTTACATACATATATATATATATATATATATATATATATATATATATATATATATATATATATATATATATATATATATATATATGTATATATATATATATATATATATATATATATATATATATATATATATATATATATATATATATATATATATATACACGTATATATATATATATATA
>JAXIVD010000879.1:111077-114118 GCA_036785275.1 Cancer borealis | reverse complement strand
ATGATGGGTGAGGGTCGTGAGCGGGGAACAGACCGACTCAATGGTGTCATTTCTCAAGGAGCAAGTCGGTGGGCGGTGGTGGAGTGGGGGAGTGGGCGGTGTGGTGGAGTGGGCGGTGAGAGGTGGATAGTGGGTGTTGTTATGGGTGGAAGAATATTGTACGGGGTTGTTATAGTGGTGTTGTTTGAAGGGTTGATATGTGGGGGGAGTGGGTGGTATTGATGTTAGGGGAGTGGGTGGTGGTGTTGATGTTGGGGTATGTGGTGGTGACAGGTGGATCCGTGCCAGGCTTTTCCCCCCCCGTCAACACGCCCCCTTGTTCTCCCCTTACCTCCCCTTTTTTCCCCCTTGCCCCTCCCACCCCCACCCCATGGCAACACCCTATGTAAGTATTAAGTTGTAATGTTTATATTTGTCCATTTTTTTTCCTTGATTTTCCTTTCTCATCCTGGCTCAGCAGTGATGTATAATATTTGTAAAGACTAATGCTAACTCTTTTTATTTTTTTTTTTATTATATACATGTGTCGTCTTATCATTTTTTTCTTCATTGTATTTTATAATTATTTTTTGTGAAGGTGTATTTTCATAATTTTCCTTTTTTCATTTAGTTGTTCATTTTGCAAAACGGCCGCGTGTTCCGTCCATTATTACAAGATTCTTCATAAAACCACTATTTCACTTATTCTCTTTGTCAGATATTATCCCACACACACACACACACACACACACACACACACACACACACACACACACACACACACACACACACACACACACACACACACACACACACACACACAGTTTATTCTCTTTTTCAAGCGTCAGTCTTTTCCAACACATATCCCATTGTTTTCCTTTTCAAAACTCTAACCTTTGATGTTTGTCTATATAGCATTATCGTGTTTTTTTTTTTCTTCCTGGCGGTCAACGTTGATAGATTTTTATTCTGGTCAAGGTGTGTTTTGATTACATTAATTTTGTCCCGCGATGATTGACACACTCGCTCACTCTCTCTCGCTCTCATTTTTTTTTTTTCTTTAGTGGGACGATCAGTTCAGTTCTTTTTTTTTTTCTTTCTCTCTCTCTCTCTCTCTCTCTCTCTCTCTCTCTCTCTCTCTCTCTCTCTCTCTCTCTCTCTCTCTCTCTCTCTCTCTCTCTCTCTCTCTCTCTCTCTCTCTCTCTCTCTCTCTCTCTCTCTCTCTCTTCTCTCTCTCTCTCTCTCTCTCTCTCTCTCTCTCTCTCTCTCTCTCTCTCTCTCAAATCACTCACTCGCCAGCTCCCTACCATTTACATTTTTCATTTACATTCAGCTTTATTGTTCACTTCCTGCGGCTGTCCCTGGAGGTTGAGCGGCTGTCATGATGTCCACAACGGCAAACATTAAGAGAAAGAGTCAATGTGTCCCCGGATCGACCTTACATTGAGGTAGAGGGAATGAGTAAGGTTAGAAAGGTCTTGAGTCTGGCATCTATCATATCGTAAAGCCTTGAGGTACAGACTGTCTACTAAAAAAAAGTTGAAGTAACATCTTTGTGGAATAATTAAACTTTTTCAATCCTTTCCTCCTGCATGCACCTGTGTGGTATTTGTATGTGAAGGTACAGCAACTCACCTCGCCATTATACACACTAATTAATTAAAGTTATTCGTGTTAGTTTTTACGTGTGTTCAGGATACTTCATGTTTTATTTTTCACGGTAAGACTATAATAGATTGTTAGATAGTGTGTTTGGCTTTCGAGTCCTGCGTTCCGATTCTTTGAGCATGTCAGCATGATTGGAGGTAGAAATAAATGCAAAATTAACACATGGATGACAGACAGACGGACAGACAGACAGGGTTGGGTGTGGGTGTGGGTGTAGAGCAAGTGTAGCTGCTGGGTCTCCTCGCCAATTTCCTATGTGACGCCAAATTTCTGACCTATGAATTCTCTGACTCAGCCTATGTAAGGTGCCAGATGTCTCAAGATGTCGTAATTAGCGGCTAGGTGCGGAAAACATGACCACTGTATATGACTTGTGTTAATTAAGGAAGGATTGGTTTTGATGTATAATCCACGTAGTACATTCTCCTGCCATGTATAATTTCCTAACTAACATGTACAGTGTCCCAACTACCATTCATAGTATTGTAACCGCCACGTGTAATCTCCTAACGTAATAAACATTTAAGTGTATTTCCAAATTAAACTTAACGCCACGTATAACATCCTAACAAACATTCGTGATGAACAAAGTCAAAGAGGAATTGAATCACAGATCTTCGTCACTTTGCTTCGCGTCTGTAAAGTCAAAAATTTCGCAGATCAGAAATTCCGCGTCAAACAAGGATCACGTGTTTTAACGCTTCCCTTAACTTCGTCTTCATTTTCACTCATTTATCATGTTTCGTCACCCAAGCCACACGCCTTCCCTGGGTCCCTGCCGCCATGCCTCCCTACATAGTTTCCTTCTTGCCCCTGACGTCACTTCAGGACTTAAGCGACGCAGAGTGCCTGGCGGAGGAGTGAGGATGATGAACTAATGACTTCAGAACACATCGGTCACCGCGCCAATCAGCCTTCAGGACGAACATGGAGGAGGGGTGATTGGGGGTACTGGAGGGGGAGGGAGGTTCTAGGAGGAGGGGTAGAAGAGGGGGGAGATAGCACGCTGGCCAGACCCAGTGTTCGCGTGAATGACCGAGTGGGTGGAGGTGGTGGAGGTATTGCGAGTGGAAGCTGTTATGGAGGACCTTGATCCGTGTTGGGGTGATGTCGTGTGACCTGCCGCGTCCTTACCTGGTGTGTGGGCCGCGGAGGACGCTCTAGGATGCACAGGTGAGAGGAGAGTTAAGGGTGGAGGTAACGGGTGATGAGGGAAGAGTTGCCGGTGATGGGTAGACGCCACGTGGGAGGGAGAAAAGGAGAGAAAAAGAGAGCTAGTGAATGTTTGATGGATGCAGGGGAAGGTTGGATGGGTGGAGGTTGAGGTGTAGGTGAGGTGTGATGAGGTGCAAGTGACGGGTGATGTGTGCATGCCGGGGTTGGAATAGGTGGGG
>JAXIVD010000879.1:101077-103577 GCA_036785275.1 Cancer borealis | reverse complement strand
TCCCCTCAAACCCCTCCACAGTCCCTCACTGCCGGCACTCCTTAACACCTTGGCATCGACACAGTGGAAGTGAGGTGGAGGTGGAGGTGGAGATGGAGGTAGAGAGACTCCTTTGGCCCGTGATAGTTAGGGGGGAGGGGGAAAGAAACTAGGTGGCAGCTGTTCCCTCCTCCTCCTCCTCCTCCTCCTCCTCCTCCTCCTCCTCCTGAACAGCTGTGTTGGCTCCAGGTGGTGACGTTTAAAAATATACATAATTTTGTGGTCCAGAAGGTGTTTGTTTCGGTGGCTCAGAAGTGTTTGGATCTGTGGCTCAGAACCGACTTTGTTCGGATGTGAGGTTCAGGTGTTCGTTGTGTCGTTCAGAATTGTGGGTCGGAAGTGTTTGTTTTGGTGGTTCATGTGGTGTTTGTGTTGGTGGATTAGATGTGTGTTGCAGTGGTTGAGTGTTTGTTTGTTTGTGTGTTAATTTCTTCGATAATTGTGTATGGTTGCAGTGTAAATAAAGTAAAGCATCAGACCGCGTGTCCAGCTGTGCGTCCCTCGTCCCTCGTCCCTTGGGAAGGATGTAGTATACTATAGCTCTCTCTCCTTCGCTCCGATGTAAAAGAAAAAAAGAAAAAGTATCGCCTGAATTAACAATAATAACCATGAATGTGAAAGTAGATACGGAACCAATCCCTTGTGTTCTGTGTGTTTTCATTTTGTGTGTTTTCGTCGTTAAAGATTCATTAATACGGAAATCATGACGTAGGTGAGGTGTGTTCGGAGCGTTCTGTAAGGCGACTTTACTCCTGAGACAGACATTTACGGAAAGCCACGAAGAGGGTGAAGACACGTGCCTGGCCAGCGGGAAGTACTAAGGCTGAGGATTCAGCGGTGTCCCCAACAAGAGTCACATTATGCAAATAAAACCAATGGATCTTCATCTAATAAACAATACTCGTCCTGTTAGAATCGATCCCAGAATCTCCCGTTTGTATATTTATCGCAAACTATCGTGTGACATTTTAGATTCGGGATATTTTTTTTTTCTCGTTTTTTCTTCTTCTCCCTCGGTCTCACGTCACGTCTCGATCAAGGCAGCGACCCCGTCCTCTTCTTTCTCCTGTTATCCATCCTTCAACGTCAATGCAAACCACTCTATTTGCAGCTACAATTCCGAACTTTGTTATGTACGTTTTAGTCTCAGCTACACTCATCTTCACTATAATTTTGTTCTCCGTGATATTTCAAAGTATTTTAAGGTGACAGCACTGAGAATGTACGACCCACTGAGGTGCCTCCCAAACAAGTGAGTTATCGTACACCGGCAGACTGATGAAGGTATATAGAACGCGAGTGTGTACGTTACTTCTAGACTGTACTTAGATGACCGTTGCGTGCGTGTTCACTTGGTAGGAGAGACTTGAAGTGTTTATAGATACTGTACAGGACTAAGAGTATGAGGTTACTAGGTTACTAACAACATGATATTATACTAGAACGTGCCTCGCCTCGGCTTATCTTGTCTTAGGTGGATCGTTGTGCTATAATTAAAACTTGTCTATAATGTGTTTGCGTCACACTCCAGCACCGTCCACACAACACAACATAACCCAACACAACGCAACACAGCACAACACACAACACAACACAACACAACACAACACAGCCGCCCGGGGAAGCCACAGTAGCTGCTGCTAATTTGTTGGGCAAACATCGCGTGTCTCCCGAGGCTGTTTTGGCTGACACATAAATTTTCAGGAGTAGTTTGACGAGCGACTGAAATTTTTGTGTTGATGACTAGCATGTGTTGGTTTTAAGCTGCGTCGAGGAGGAGGAGGAGGAGGAGGAGGAGGAGGAGGAGGAGGAGGGGTTGGTGGTAATGGTGATTGTCATGAAGGAAAGGGGTAATAGTTAAAAATGAAGTTAGGTAAATGAAGAGAAGGAGAAAGGGGTGATAATTGAGATGGTAATATTGGAGGAGGAGGAGGAGGAGGAGGAGGGGGTGGGAAAGAGAGAAGAGGAGGAGGAGGAGGAGGAGGAGGAGGAGGAGGAGGAGGTGGGAAAGAAAGAAGAGGAGGAGGAGGTAGTAACAGGGGTAGATAGAGTTATAGATATCCCTTCCTTTCCTTCCTTCTATTCTCTTCCTTCCATTCTAACTCTCCTTTCCTCTATCCCCTTCACCCTATTCCCTCTGACCCAACACCCTATCCTCCTCTCCATCCCAACTACCTAATCCCCATCCCACTTCTCGTTCCAGATAACCTCACTAAATCCCCATCTTACTACTCCTACCTCTTCCTCCTGCCTCCTCCCTACCTTACCTACCTTCTCCTCACCCCAAATTTCCACCTTCTCCCATTACTCTCTTTTTCTCTCTCCTCTTCACTAATCTTACCAATTCCTCCTTAACCTTCCCTCAATCTCTTCCTTCAAACCTACCTTGGCGCTTCTTCCCTCTTCACTCTCTCATCTTGTGCCTCCTCCTCCTCCTCCTCCTCCTTGCACCTGTTTTGCA
>JAXIVD010000879.1:91752-93377 GCA_036785275.1 Cancer borealis | reverse complement strand
CTCCTCTTCTTCCTCTTCCTCCTCCATCATGTACACAAACACACACACACATATTCACTTAACATTCACTATCTATACAATACAATATTTACCTTTGATTTAAAACTACAATTTGTGTATTAATATTTATCCACCTATCCACTTATCCTATTCTATTCTATTCTATTCTATTCTATTCTATCCTATCCTCCACATTTTCATCCACTTGAATTAACTCCCTAAAAAAAATTATTACACCAGGCACCCTTAAAAAAAATCCATTACCATCCACTTTATAACACTAATTCCTCGTTTTCATCCACCTCTTCCACCTCCTTCACTTCGTCATTTTTTATCCACTTACGTAAAAAAAAAAAAAAAAAATTACTTCAGGTACCCTTAAAAAAAGTCCACTACCATCCACTTTATAAACACTAATCCCTCGTTTTCTTCCACACTTCCACCTCCTCCACTCAGCTGACCATTGCGAGGGCTTCCACGTGTGCAGTTACAACTATTCCACCAATGAGATGGAACACGTGCGTTATGTGGAGTGCAGAGGCGACACTCTCTTCAACGGACGCAACTGTAAGAGTGGAGGGAGGGAGTTTGGGGATGTGGAGGGGTGGAGGGATGGAGGGAGGAGGGGGGAGGTGGAGGGTTAAGCAGGGAGGGAAGGAAGGAATTAGAGTTGAGGGATGAAAGGATGGAAGGAGGGAAGGAAGGAAGGAAGGAAGGAAGGAAGGAAGGTTTGAGATAGGAAAGTTGAGGAAGAAGGAAGGAGGGAAGAGGGAAGGAGGAAGGAAGGATTGAGGGTTGAAGGAAGGAAGGAAGAAGGGTTAAGGAAGGATGTGAGACAGAAAGAGAGAGATAAAGAGAAAGATAGATAGATAGATAAATAGAGGAAAAAAAAGGGAAAAAAAATGTATGATAGTGTTTTTCCTAATCACCTGTTTTTTTTTTTTCTTCTCCTTAGGTGTTGATCCGTCAAAGTACACCTGTCCTTCCTAATTAAACGGAGGTGAACAGGTGAACAGGTGAACAAGAGGCGGCCTGATATACACCCCCACCACCCCGCCCCCCTCTTCAAAGGCACCACGCTCATAGATAAACGTACACACACACCTATACGTACACATATATAAACATACATGAGCTTATATTGTGACTCTGGATGAGAAATAAAGTATAAAAAAAAGAACTGATCTGGTGTCATTTTCTGCTACACACACACACACACACACACACACACACACACACACACACACACACACACGTATTTTATTATTGTTTTTCTTTGAAGAAGTTGAAGTTTCACCTGTTTAGTAGTAATTAAAGTATCTACCTGTGTTAGTAGTAGTAGTAGTAGTAGTAGTAGTAGTAGTAGTAGTAGTAGTAGTTTTAACAGGTAAACGTACTACTACGACTTACCATCTAATCAATACCTTCCCATCTACCTGTGTTAGTAGATCATTATTTTCTACTTTATTTTCTACCAATCATATCTACACCTTACCTCTCCTCTCCTTTCCTTTCCTTCCTTCCTTCTTTCCTTCATTCCTATTTCCTTCCTTTCTTTCTCTCCTTCCTTTTAAATTATTCCGTATTCCTCCTTCTCTCACTTCTACTTCTTTCTTTCTTCTGCT
>JAXIVD010000879.1:71752-74252 GCA_036785275.1 Cancer borealis | reverse complement strand
AACTTTGGAAATTGTAACTCTTCTTCCCTTTTTTCCCCTTTTTTTCCCCGTCACCCAAGTAAGTATGACAGGGCCAAAAATCTTGTCCGTGTTAGTATTACCAGTGAGGGGAAAACATGGGGAGAGGCGAGGGGAAAGGAGGGGAGGGAAGAGGAGGGAAGAGGAGGGAAGGGGAGGGAAAGGAGAGGGGAGGGGAGGTGATGAGAGGGGGAGGATCAGAAGGGGAAAGGAGAGGGGAAGGAGAGGGGAAGGGAGGGGAGGTGGAGGGGAAGGAGGTGAAGGGAGGGGAAGGAGGGAAGGGAAAGGGAGAGGTAGTGAAGGGAAGGAGGGAAGGGGAAGGGAGGGTAAGGAGAGAAAGAAGCAAGTGAAGAAAAGAAAGAAGGGATTATTTTTGTACCGAGAGAGAGAGAGAGAGAGAGAGAGAGAGAGAGAGAGAGAGAGAGAGAGAGAGAGAGAGAGAGAGAGAGAGAGAGAGAGAGAGAGAGAGAGAGAGAGAGAGAGAGAGAGAGAGAGAGAGAGAGAGAGGAGGAAGAGGGGAGAGGAAGAGGGTAAACCGACATATTACGTAATGAGATACAAAAGAAAAGATAAGTGGGAGGAGGAGGAGGAGGAGGAGGAGGAGGAGGAGGAGGAGAGGAGGACGAGGAGGAGGAGGAGGAGGAGGAGGAGGAGGGAGGACCTGTTGCACCCTGGCTTATAAAACAAAATGGCATGAGTGAGGGGAAGTGAGGGGAGGAGGAAGGGGAGGAGGAAGGGAGAGGAGGAAGGGAAGGAGGAAGGGGGAGGAGGAAGGGGAGGGAAGACAAATAAGAGGGTGAGACAGGAAGGTGTAAAGATTAGGGAAGAATGAGGGAAGAATGAGGGGAAAAGAGAGGGGAAGAGAGAAAAATAATGAGAAGGGAGTAAGGAATGTGGGAAGGAAGGAGGAGTAGGAAGAAGAGGAGGAGTATAAATATTTGTTGCAGTACAGAGAGAGAGAGAGAGAGAGAGAGAGAGAGAGAGAGAGAGAGAGAGAGAGAGAGAGAGAGAGAGAGAGAGAGAGGAGAGAGAGAGAGAGAGAGAGAGAGAGAGAAGGACAATGCTAATCTTTGTCGCTCTACTTTAAAGATGAGTAAGGTGAGTGAGTAAGGACATATGACTAAATGAGTAAGTGGTATCCAGTCTTACCTCTTGAGTGAGTAAGTACAAGATAGCTGAGTCAGTCTTAATTCCTGAGTAAATGAGGGAAAAACAGATGAGTAAATGAGTAATAAATGAGTACAGGTGGACAGTATGTGGTAAGTAAGTTAAAAAAAAAGGTGAATCAGCTGAGTAAATGAGTTAGTAGAGATGAGTAAATGAGTATCAAATGAGTAAGATATGAGTCTTACCTGCTGAGTGAGTGTATGAGTGAGTGAGTGACTGAATAAGATGAGTCAAGAGAGAAAACGTAAAAATATTCGAGGCGTCACTATAACAAAAATAAATAAATAAATAAATAAATCGAAACCAACACCAACTAAATAGCAAAAGGCAAGTCCATTTTAACCTCTATAAAAAAAAAAAAAACAATAAATAAATAAATACAGGTGAATCAAGATGAGTCAATGAATGAGTACCTGGTGAGTGAGTGCAGCTGCGGCCGACACACAGATGGAGAGGATCTGGTAAGTCAGCATGGACAGCAGCATGGTGCGGCGTAGTGCTTGTCTGAGGTGCCGAGTAGAGACCACACGAACACACACAACCCTGGGGGAGGAGGAGGAGGGGAGGTTAGGTGAAGGGAGATGAGGGGAGATGAGGGGACATGAAGGGGAAGGATGAGGATGAGGGGGAAAGGATGGGGAATGAGGGGAAATGAGGGAAGAAAAGAGGGGAAAGGAAGGGGAATGATGGGGGAAAAGAGGGGAAGGATAGGATAAAGAAAAGAATGAGAGAATGATTAGAAGGGGAAAAGAGCGAAAAATAAAGGGAAATTAGGGAGATGAAAGAAGGGAAAGAGTAGGAAAAGGAGGGGAAAAAAAGGAAAAGGAAAGGGAAATAACGATATACAAAGGTGTGGAGGATTTTAAGAGAAAGTAAGTGTGGTTAGGAGAGAAGGGGAAAGGAAGGGGAAGGGAGGGGAAGGGAAGGAAAGGAGAAGAGAAGGGGAAGGAGAGGGAGGGGAAAAGGAGGGAACCATAGTAACATATGCCTGAAGGGACACACACACACACACACACACACACACACACACCACACACACACACACACACACACCAGCCAAGGCAGCACCAGCCACACGCAGGGCCATCGTCTTGTCCTCGTCGTCCTCGTCAGAGAAGGGCAGGAGGCCGAAGTGCGAGGCCAGCCCGGGCGTGAGCAGCAGCAGCCCAGCCTCCAGAGTCACGCCCACGCCCATGGCCACGTGGGCGGACCAGAAACCACGAGGCAGCTTCACGTAGAGGTGTTCATTGTGGCCCAACACTTGAGATATCTGAAGAAAGGGAAGGAGGTGAGGAGGTGGTGGTGGTGGTGGTGG
>JAXIVD010000879.1:50563-60563 GCA_036785275.1 Cancer borealis | reverse complement strand
TCATTTTACTGCCAAAATATTACTCCGAGAGGATAAATGTTTCTATACAAAAGTGTTCAGCTTAAAAAGTTCTATATAAAACTGCAATCCATTTTTAAATAACTCAAATAGTTTTTGATTAACGTTCAAATTTATTTTTGAAAAAGGTTTTGTCATTTTACTGCGAAAATATTACTCCGAGAGGATAAATGCTTCTATACAAAAGTGTTCAGCTTAAAAAGTTCTATATAAAACTGCAATCCATTTTCAAATAACTCAAATAGTTTTTGATTAACGTACAAAATTATTTTTGAAAAAGTTTTTGTCATTTTACTGCGAAAATATTACTTCTAGAAGATAAATGCTTCTATACAAAAGTGTTCAGCTTAAAAAGTTCTATATAAAACTGAAATCCATTTTTAAATAACTCAAATAGTTTTTGATTAACAAACAAAATTTTTTTTGAAAAAGTTTTTATCATTTTACTGCCAAAATATTACTCCGAGAGGATAAATGCTTCTATACAAAAGTGTTCAGCTTAAAAAGTTCTATATAAAACTGCAATCCATTTTCAAATAACCCTAATAGTTTTTGATTAACGTTCAAATTTATTTTTGAAAAAGTTTTTGTCATTTTACTGCCAAAATATTACTCCGAGAGGATAAATGCTTCTATACAAAAGTGTTCAGCTTAAAAAGTTCTATATAAAACTGTAATTCATTTTCAAATAACTCAAATAGTTTTTGATTAACGTACAAAATTATTTTTGAAAAAGTTTTTGTCATTTTACTGCCAAAATATTACTCCGAGAGGATAAATGCTTCTATACAAAGGTGTTCAGCTTAAAAAGTTCTATATAAAACTGCAATCAATTTTCAAATAACCCAAATAGTTTTTGATTAACGTTCAAATTTATTTTTGAAAAAGTTTTTGTCATTTTACTGCCAAAATATTACTCCGAGAGGATAAATGCTTCTATACAAAAGTGTTCAGCTTAAAAAGTTCTATATAAAACTGCAATCCATTTTTAAATAACTCAAATAGTTTTTGATTAACGTTCAAATTTATTTTTGAAAAAGTTTTTGTCATTTTACTGCGAAAATATTACTCCGAGAGGATAAATGCTTCTATACAAAAGTGTTCAGCTTAAAAAATTCTATATAAAACTGCAATTCATTTTCAAATAACTCAAATAGTTTTTGATTAACGTACAAAATTATTTTTGAAAAAGTTTTTATCATTTTACTGCGAAAATATTACTTCTAGAAGATAAATGCTTCTATACAAAAGTGTTCAGCTTAAAAAGTTCTATATAAAACTGAAATCCATTTTTAAATAACTCAAATAGTTTTTGATTAACAAACAAAATTATTTTTGAAAAAGTTTTTGTCATTTTACTGCCAAAATATTACTTCTAGAAGATAAATGCTTCTATACAAAAGTGTTCAGATTAAAAAGTTCTATATAAAACTGCAATCCATTTTTAAATAACTCAAATAGTTTTTGATTAACAAACAAAATTATTTTTGAAAAAGTTTTTGTCATTTTACTGCCAAAATATTACTCCGAGAGGATAAATGCTTCTATACAAAAGTGTTCAGCTTAAAAAGTTCTATATAAAACTGTAATCCATTTTTAAATAACTCAAATAGTTTTTGATTAACAAACAAAATTATTTTTGAAAAAGTTTTTGTCATTTTACTGCCAAAATATTACTCCGAGAGGATAAATGCTTCTATACAAAAGTGTTCAGCTTAAAAAGTTCTATATAAAACTGCAATCCATTTTCAAATAACCCAAATAGTTTTTGATTAACGTTCAAATTTATTTTTGAAAAAGGTTTTGTCATTTTACTGCCAAAATATTACTCCGAGAGGATAAATGCTTCTATACAAAAGTGTTCAGCTTCAAAAGTTCTATATAAAACTGCAATCTATTTTTAAATAACTCAAATAGTTTTTGATTAACGTTCAAATTTATTTTTGAAAAAGTTTTTGTCATTTTACTGCGAAAATATTACTCCGAGAGGATAAATGCTTGTATACAAAAGTGTTCAGCTTAAAAAGTTCTATATAAAACTGCAATCCATTTTTAACTAACTCAAATAGTTTTTGATTAACGTTCAAATTTATTTTTGAAAATTTTTTTGTCATTTTACTGCGAAAATATTACTCCGAGAGGATAAATGCTTCTATACAAAAGTTTTCAGCTTAAAAAGTTCTATATAAAACTGCAATCCATTTTCTAATAACCCAAATGGTTTTTGATTAACGTTCAAATTTATTTTTGAAAAAGTTTTTGTCATTTTACTGCCAAAATATTACTCCGAGAGGATAAATGCTTCTATACAAAAGTGTTCAGCTTAAAAAGTTCTATATAAAACTGCAATCCATTTTTAAATAACTCAAATAGTTTTTGATTAACGTTCAAATTTATTTTTGAAAAAGTTTTTGTCATTTTACTGCGAAAATATTACTCCGAGAGGATAAATGCTTCTATACAAAAGTGTTCAGCTTAAAAAATTCTATATAAAACTGCAATTCATTTTCAAATAACTCTAATAGTTTTTGATTAACGTACAAAATTATTTTTGAAAAAGTTTTTATCATTTTACTGCGAAAATATTACTTCTAGAAGATAAATGCTTCTATACAAAAGTGTTCAGCTTAAAAAGTTCTATATAAAACTGAAATCCATTTTTAAATAACTCAAATAGTTTTTGATTAACAAACAAAATTATTTTTGAAAAAGTTTTTGTCATTTTACTGCCAAAATATTACTTCTAGAAGATAAATGCTTCTATACAAAAGTGTTCAGATTAAAAAGTTCTATATAAAACTGAAATCCATTTTTAAATAACTCAAATAGTTTTTGATTAACAAACAAAATTATTTTTGAAAAAGTTTTTGTCATTTTACTGCCAAAATATTACTCCGAGAGGATAAATGCTTCTATACAAAAGTGTTCAGCTTAAAAAGTTCTATATAAAACTGTAATCCATTTTTAAATAACTCAAATAGTTTTTGATTAACAAACAAAATTATTTTTGAAAAAGTTTTTGTCATTTTACTGCCAAAATATTACTCCGAGAGGATAAATGCTTCTATACAAAAGTGTTCAGCTTAAAAAGTTCTATATAAAACTGCAATCCATTTTCAAATAACCCAAATACTTTTTGATTAACGTTCAAATTTATTTTTGAAAAAGTTTTTGTCATTTTACTGCCAAAATATTACTCCGAGAGGATAAATGCTTCTATACAAAAGTGTTCAGCTTAAAAAGTTCTATATAAAACTGCAATCCATTTTTAAATAACTCAAATAGTTTTTGATTAACGTTCAAATTTATTTTTGAAAAAGTTTTTGTCATTTTACTGCGAAAATATTACTCCGAGAGGATAAATGCTTCTATACAAAAGTGTTCAGCTTAAAAAGTTCTATATAAAACTGCAATCCATTTTTAAATAACTCAAATAGTTTTTGATTAACGTTCAAATTTATTTTTGAAAAAGTTTTTGTCATTTTACTGCGAAAATATTACTCCGAGAGGATAAATGCTTCTATACAAAAGTTTTCAGCTTAAAAAGTTCTATATAAAACTGCAATCCATTTTCAAATAACTCAAATAGTTTTTGATTAACGTACAAAATTATTTTTGAAAAAGTTTTTGTCATTTTACTGCGAAAATATTACTTCTAGAAGATAAATGCTTCTATACAAAAGTGTTCAGCTTAAAAAGTTCTATATAAAACTGCAATCCATTTTTAAATAACTCAAATATTTTTTGATTAACAAACAAAATTATTTTTGAAAAAGTTTTTGTCATTTTACTGCCAAAATATTACTCCGAGAGGATAAATGCTTCTATACAAAAGTGTTCAGCTTAAAAAGTTCTATATAAAACTGTAATTCATTTTCAAATAACTCAAATAGTTTTTGATTAACGTACAAAATTATTTTTGAAAAAGTTTTTGTCATTTTACTGCCAAAATATTACTCCGAGAGGATAAATGCTTCTATACAAAAGTGTTCAGCTTAAAAAGTTCTATATAAAACTGCAATCCATTTTTAAATAACTCAAATAGTTTTTGATTAACGTTCAAATTTATTTTTGAAAAAGTTTTTGTCATTTTACTGCGAAAATATTACTCCGAGAGGATAAATGCTTCTATACAAAAGTGTTCAGCTTAAAAAGTTCTATATAAAACTGCAATCCATTTTTAAATAACTCAAATAGTTTTTGACTAACAAACAAAATTATTTTTGAAAAAGTTTTTGTCATTTTACTGCCAAAATATTACTCCGAGAGGATAAATGCTTCTATACAAAGGTGTTCAGCTTAAAATGTTCTATATAAAACTGCAATCCATTTTCAAATAACCCAAATAGTTTTTGATTAACGTTCAAATTTATTTTTGAAAAAGTTTTTGTCATTTTACTGCGAAAATATTACTCCGAGAGGATAAATGCTTCTATACAAAAGTGTTCAGCTTAAAAAGTTCTATATAAAACTGCAATCCATTTTTAAATAACTCAAATAGTTTTTGATTAACGTTCAAATTTATTTTTGAAAAAGTTTTTGTCATTTTACTGCGAAAATATTACTCCGAGAGGATAAATGCTTCTATACAAAAGTGTTCAGCTTAAAAAGTTCTATATAAAACTGCAATTCATTTTCAAATAACTCAAATAGTTTTTGATTAACGTACAAAATTATTTTTGAAAAAGTTTTTGTCATTTTACTGCGAAAATATTACTTCTAGAAGATAAATGCTTCTATACAAAAGTGTTCAGCTTAAAAAGTTCTATATAAAACTGCAATCCATTTTTAAATAACTCAAATAGTTTTTGATTAACAAACAAAATTATTTTTGAAAAAGTTTTTGTCATTTTACTGCCAAAATATTACTCCGAGAGGATAAATGCTTCTATACAAAAGTGTTCAGCTTAAAAAGTTCTATATAAAACTGCAATCCATTTTTAAATAACTCAAATAGTTTTTGATTAACGTACAAAATTATTTTTGAAAAAGTTTTTGTCATTTTACTGCGAAAATATTACTTCTAGAAGATAAATGCTTCTATACAAAATTGTTCAGCTTAAAAAGTTCTATATAAAACTGCAATCCATTTTTAAATAACTCAAATAGTTTTTGATTAACAAACAAAATTATTTTTGAAAAAGTTTTTGTCATTTTACTGCCAAAATATTACTCCGAGAGGATAAATGCTTCTATACAAAAGTGTTCAGATTAAAAAGTTCTATATAAAACTGCAATCCATTTTCAAATAACCCAAATAGTTTTTGATTAACGTTCAAATTTATTTTTGAAAAAGTTTTTGTCATTTTACTGCCAAAATATTACTCCGAGAGGATAAATGTTTCTATACAAAAGTGTTCAGCTTCAAAAGTTCTATATAAAACTGCAATCCATTTTTAAATAACTCAAATAGTTTTTGATTAACGTTCAAATTTATTTTTGAAAAAGTTTTTGTCATTTTACTGCGAAAATATTACTCCGAGATGATAAATGCTTGTATACAAAAGTGTTCAGCTTAAAAAGTTCTATATAAAACTGCAATCCATTTTTAAATAACTCAAATAGTTTTTGATTAACGTTCAAATTTATTTTTGAAAAAGTTTTTGTCATTTTACTGCGAAAATATTACTCCGAGAGGATAAATGCTTCTATACAAAAGTGTTCAGCTTAAAAAGTTCTATATAAAACTGCAATCCATTTTCTAATAACTCAAATAGTTTTTGATTAACAAACAAAACTATTTTTTAAAAAGTTTTTCTCATTTTACTGCGGAAATATTACTCCTAGAGGATAAATGCTTCTATACGAAAGTGTTCAGCTTAAAAAGTTCTATACAAAACTGCAATCCATTTTCTAATAACTCAAATAGTTTTTGATTAACAAACAAAACTATTTTTGAAAAAGTTTTTCTCATTTTACTGCGAAAATATTACTCCGAGAGGATAATTGCTTCTATACAAAAGTGTTCAGCTTAAAAAGTTCTATATAAAACTGCAATCCATTTTCTAATAACTCAAATAGTTTTTGATTGACGAACAAAATTATTTTTGAAAAAGTTTTTCTCATTTTACTGCGAAAATATTACTCCGAGAGGATAAATGCTTCAATACAAAAGTGTTCAGCTTTAAAAGTTCTATATAAAACTGCAATCCATTTACAAATAACTCAAATAGTTTTTGATTAACGTTCAAATTTATTTTTGAAAAAGTTTTTGTAATTTTACTGAGAAAATATTACTCCTAGAGGATGAATGCTTCTATACAAAAGTGTTCAGCTTAAAAAGTTCTATATAAAACTGCAATCCATTTTCAAATAACTTAAATAGTTTTTGATTGACAAACAAAATTATTTTTGAAAAAGTTTTTGTCATTTTACTGCAAAAATATTACTCCTAGAGGATAAATGCTTCTATACAAAAGTGTTCAGCTTAAAAAGTTCTATATAAAACTGCAATCCATTTTCAAATAACTCAAATAGATATTGATTAACGAACAAAATTATTTTTGAAAAAGTTTTTGTCATTTTACTGTGGAAATATTACTCCGAGAGGATAAATGCTTCTATACAAAAGTGTTCAGCTTAAAAAGTTCTATATAAAACTGCAATCCATTTTCTAATAACTCTAATAGTTTTTGATTAACGTTCTAATTTATTTTTGAAAAAGTTTTTGTCATTTTACTGCGAAAATATTACTCCTAGAGGATAAATGCTTCTATACAAAAGTGTTCAGCTTAAAAATTTCTATATAAAACTGCAATCCATTTTCTAATAACTCAAATAGTTTTTGATTGACAAACAAAATTTTTTTTGAAAAAGTTTTTGTCATTTTACTGCGAAAATATTACTCCTAGAGGATAAATGCTTCTATACAAAAGTGTTCAGCTTAAAAAGTTCTATATAAAACTGCAATCCATTTACAAATAACTCAAATAGTTTTTGATTAACGTTCAAATATATTTTTGAAAACGTTTTTGTCATTTTACTGCGAAAATATTACTCCTAGAGGATGAATGCTTCTATACAAAAGTGTTCAGCTTAAAAAGTTCTATAAAAAACTGTAATCCATTTTCAAATAACTTAAATAGTTTTTGATTGACAAACAAAAATATTTTTGAAAAAGTTTTTGTCATTTTACTGCGAAAATATTACTCCTAGAGGATAAATGCTTCTATACAAAAGTGTTCAGCTTAAAAAGTTCTATATAAAACTGCAATCCATTTACAAATAACTCAAATAGTTTTTGATTAACGTTCAAATATATTTTTGAAAACGTTTTTGTCATTTTACTGCGAAAATATTACTCCTAGAGGATGAATGCTTCTATACAAAAGTGTTCAGCTTAAAAAGTTCTATATAAAACTGTAATCCATTTTCAAATAACTTAAATAGTTTTTGATTGACAAACAAAAATATTTTTGAAAAAGTTTTTGTCATTTTACTGCGAAAATATTACTCCTAGAGGATAAATGCTTCAATACAAAAGTGTTCAGCTTAAAAAGTTCTATATAAAACTGCAATCCATTTACAAATAACTCAAATAGTTTTTGATTAACGTTCAAATATATTTTTGAAAACGTTTTTGTCATTTTACTGCGAAAATATTACTCCTAGAGGATGAATGCTTCTATACAAAAGTGTTCAGCTTAAAAAGATCTATAGAAAACTGTAATCCATTTTCAAATAACTTAAATAGTTTTTGATTGACAAACAAAAATATTTTTGAAAAAGTTTTTGTCATTTTACTGCGAAAATATTTCTCCTAGAGGATAAATGCTTCTATACAAAAGTGTTCAGCTTAAAAAGTTCTATATAAAACTGCAATCCATTTACAAATAACTCAAATAGTTTTTGATTAACGTTCAAATATATTTTTGAAAAAGTTTTTGTCATTTTACTGCGAAAATATTACTCCTAGAGGATAAATGCTTCTATACAAAAGTGTTCAGCTTAAAAAGTTCTATATAAAACTGCAATCCATTTTCAAATAACTTAAATAGTTTTTGATTGACAAACAAAATTTTTTTTGAAAAAGTTTTTGTCATTTTACTGCGAAAATATTACTCCGAGAGGATAAATGCTTCTATACAAAAGTGTTCAGCTTAAAAAGTTCTATATAAAACTGCAATCCATTTTCAAATAACTTAAATAGTTTTTGATTGACAAACAAAATTATTTTTGAAAAAGTTTTTGTCATTTTACTGCGAAAATATTACTCCGAGAGGATAAATGCTTCTATACAAAAGTGTTCAGCTTAAAAAGTTCTATATAAAACTGCAATACATTTTCAAATAACTCAAATAGTTTTTGATCAACGAACAAAATTATTTTTGAAAAAGTTTTTGTCATTTCACTGCGAAAATATTACTCTTAGAGGATAAATGCTTCTATACAAAAGTGTTCAGCTTAAAAAGTTCTATATAAAACTGCAATCCATTTTCAAATAACTCAAATAGTTTTTGATTAACGAACAAAATTATTTTTAAATATTAAGTTGTAGATATTGAAATTATGAATATATAGGTGTATTTTCCTTTTACATAGATATATGATTACATAGAAATAGTTATATATGGATAGCAAAGAAAAAAAAGTAAGATGACGTTGGACTGACGGAATCTGCATCGGAACATCAAGATTCAAGATCGATCACAATATCAAAATGGCGGCGACGCGGCTTGCTTTAAGTAAGTATTTACGTATATTTCAGGTATTTTCATGCATATAATTGTGTGTGCAAGCTTGTGTGTGTGTTTATGTATGTCAGTGGAGGTATTTGATATAGAATAGGCACTTGAAACCACTGTGCGAGTGAGAGTTTCGATGGCTACTATCTGCCTATTCTCGTTTTTATGGCTGTGTTTACAGTGACAGGAATATTATACAATGATATAAATACACTTTTCCACCACGGCACATTCTTTAAACTTCACATGTATAAGGTAAGTGTTGAAGGGAAGGTGTATAGGTGTTAATAATGGCCAGGTGTTGGCTAATTAAGGTCAATAAAGGACTGTTGTCTTGTCTGTTGACACGATTCATTCATCTCACACCCGGCAATATCTTACTTATTTTGTTAGTAGCATTAGTTTTATTCATCAATTTGAGTTATTGTGACATTGCTGGTGTTGTTTTTATGGTAATTATATACGTGGGAAATAATGTGTAGTTATTACCGTAAGTTAGGTAACATTACGTTAATATAACCCTTATTATATTATTATTTACTAATTTTACTTATTGTTACATCCTTGGACAGCATTTGTACACACCGGGGCGTTTACATGTGTGGCCAAACTTCCTAATGTTTTGAATTGTTTTCGCTAACACGATTTTAAGGAGTTGGTCAAGTGTGGTGTAGCCACAATTTTCCTAATATATTTCAATCTTAATGCTTGTTTTTAGTTTTTTTTATATTAAAAGCAACATATATAATATACATTTTTTAAATTATACCCACTGTAATGGTCTCAAACATCCTACTTTCTTCTGATTTATTTGAAATAGATATCATGATTTTCTCTAATCATTCATAACATTCCTAACAATTCCTACCATAACCCTTCCTGTCATTCTTACCATTAATTCCATTCCTAATCTGTGTCTGTGTGTGTGTGTGTGTGTGTGTGTGTGTGTGTGTGTTAAATTAAGATGTCTGTCATTACTATGATTCTTAACACGTTCCTAACTTGCAGGTGCCTGAGAAGAGAAAGCCCACCACGGACCGGTACCGGTCCACGGCCCAGGGATTGGGGACCTCTGCACCACCACCACCACCACCACCACCACCACCACCACCACCACCACCACCACTAACTCGACACATTGAAGGCTACATCCCAAAGAATTACGTAGCCTCAGCCTCCTCCCTGGAATGTCAAGAGTATGTATAATTTTAAAAACTTTTATTCAGTTTGTTAAGTTTTTTTATACAATATTATATAAGTTTTATACAATATTTCAAGCTTTATACAACAGTGATAGA
>JAXIVD010000879.1:30000-42863 GCA_036785275.1 Cancer borealis | reverse complement strand
CCAGTACACACAAGAGCACACTATACACAACATGTACACCATATAATATAATAAAATAAAAAAATTTACTGTTTCCTAAAGTATTGTAATATGTATGAATTTATAATTGAGTTTTTTCCCCTTACCTTTTCTTTCCCTTACTACTTTTTTCCCCTCGTCAAGACACCCAGAATTAATACCTGTCTTTCCTTCCCCTCGGCAAGACTAGATATCATCCCATCAATGCAGGCAAGGGAAAAAAAAGAGAGAAAAAAAAGGAGAGAAGGAAAAAAGTAGAGAGGGAAGAAAGTAGAGGGAAGAAAGAGAGGGAAAAAGAGAGGAACAAAAAAAAAGGGGGAAAAAGAGAGGGAATAAAAGAGAGGGAAAAAAAGAAAGAAAAAAGAGGGGAGAAAAGAGAGGGAATAAAAGAGAGGGAATAAAAGAGAGGGAATAAAAGAGAGGGGAAAAAAGAGAGGGAATAAAAGAGAGGGAGAAAAAAGTGAGGGAGGAAAAAAAGTAGAGAGGGAGAAAAAAGTGAGGGAAAAAAGTAGAGAGGGAGAAAAAAGTGAGGAAAAAAAGTACAGAGGGAAAAAAAGAGAGAGGGAAAAAATGTAAGTTACGTCAGGTATTATGTGTAGAGTGTTATTTAAGGCGTTTAAAAATGGGTGTGGTTAAGAATTTTTTTAGGGTCTGGTTTTGGACTCATTTTCCTCCTTCACTGACCTGACCTCACAGCCCCCTCCCCCCCGTCCTCCCTATGCCTCCTCATGACAGGTTACAGGTCACAAGGGGGGGAGGGGGGGTGAATGTGGTTGGGTGATTAAAACGGGTCAGTAAAGGTCTCAGTAAGGTTAATGTGTGTGTGTGTATATGTGTGTGTGTGTGTGTGTGTGTGTGTGTGTGTGTGTGTGTGTGTGTGTGTGTGTGTGTGTGTGTGTGTGTGTGTGTGTGTGTGTGTGTGTATGTGAGAGGAAGGAACTTGCTTCATCTCCTGTCGGAACTTCCTCCTCCTCCTCCTCCTCCTCTATTGCTGTCTGTTCTTCCTTTGTACTCCTCTTTCTCCTTCTGCTATTGTTTTTTTTTGTTTTCATTTTTTATCCTTTTTTTTATTCTACTTCCATTGAACTATCACTAAAGTTTCCTCTTCCTATTTCTTCTACTTCCTCTATTCCCTCAATCATCCATTTTTCTCTTATTATAATCCTGCTATCCTGTATTTCCTTCTATACCCTTCCTTCTGCCTTCTCATTCTCTTCTACTTCTCATTCGCTTTCCTCTAATATTTAAGTCACTTTTTTTTTTTATAATTATTCACTTTATCTCCTTTTTGTCTTGTTAATCTTTCTTTTGCTGACTAACTTTTTTTTTTTTTTTTTTACATTTTTCCCTTTTTTTTTTTTTTACTTGTCTTCCTTTTTTTTTTTGGTATTGTATTTCCTTTTTTTTTTTTTTTTTAGCTCATTTTCTTTCATTTCGTATTGTTTTCCTTTCCTCTTTTGTGTTTTATTCCATTTGTGTAAAGACAGTTTCCCTTCGACTTTCCATTTCCACTTCAGACCAAAATCAACATAAGTTTCCTCTTATGACAACAATCACTGCTGAAACAAACAACAAACAACAAACAAATCAACAACAAACAACTCATTACACAACAATAAGAGAGAGAAAAAAAAGAGAGAGAAAAAAAAGAGAGAAAAAAAGAAAGATGAAATAGAAACAAAAAAAAATTAAAAAATAATATTAATACTATATAGAACATAACCTTTCATACTTTCATACGAGAACTAGTCTTGTCTGTATACAGCATTGAATGACTTGCTTGTACACACACATACACGCACACACATACCCACACACACACACCATTGAACTAGATCCCCTCCCCCCCCAACCTTGCCTTGTTGTCTTGCCCTCTCACTGACCGGTTACCTGTACTTACCTGTCTTGATTAGATATGCAATATGACCTTCATACTTAAACTGACCCACTAACAGACAGACAAACAAACAAACAGATAGATAGATAGATAAACAGAAAGATAGTAAAAGGAGACACACACACACACACACACACACACACACACACACACACACACAGACACACACACACACACAGACACACACACACACACACACACACACACACACACACACACACACACACACACACACACACACACACACACACACACACACACACATACACACACACACATAGAGTAAAAGAAGAAAAATAAAATAAGCCAAAAGTCATCTTAGGTTAGGTTAGGTTAGGTTAGGTTAGGTCAACATCGTCCAGGAGTCCAAAACCCATTAACTCCTTCGTCCATTCCTTTCCCTCCAAGCTTTACCTTCATCTTGCAAGGCTCCCACAGAAGGGTAAATAGGTAGAAGGAGGCTGGAGGCACACGTAGGGAGAGAGGGAGGGAGGTATAGTAAGCACGGGGCAGCGAGGAACTGAGGTGAAGGCTCCGGAGTGCGCCTTCCTCCTTGTGAAGTTGGTGGGTAACTGAATGTGAGGGAGGGAGCGACCTTACTTATATACCTTCTCCCGGCCACGCCCTCCCTTACCACCGACCTGAGAAAGAGAGAGAGAAGGAAAGAGAGAAAGAGAGAGAGAGAGAGAGAGAGAGAGAGAGAGAGAGAGAGAGAGAGAGAGAGAGAGAGAGAGAGAGAGAGAGAGAGAGAGAGAGAGAGAGAGAGAGAGAGAGAGTAATGAACGATAGGACATTATTTTATCATATCCTCATTACACCTGTCACATTACCTCCCCCTGATCACCTTCCTCCCCATTACTCCCTCACCTCTTCCACTTCTTCCTCCTTTCCGTGACACATTCCACTTCCTCCCCCTTCCCCCCCCCACCCCACCCATGCCTCACTCCATCCACCCCCACCCACACCCACACCCACACTGACCTTATCTATCACGTATTGTATTTTCCGCCTCAACACCCACGACTGTATACACGCCCATACCCACACGCCCACGCACACACGCCCACGCACACACGCACACACATATCCACAAAATCCACACATGATTTCTTTCCTTGCATCCACATAAATCCACATTCTTTTACTTTTTTTTTCTTTACCTTGACTGGAAAGAAAGAAACTGTATGAATGTCTAAATGGCTTTTTTTCCCTTCTTTTTTTTCTCTCTTTTTTTCCCTCTCTTTTACCACAAAGGCCTAGCAGTTTATGTTGATGACAGGGTGGAGGAAAGACTATGGAGGGAGGGAGGGAAGGAGGGAAGGAGGGAAGAGAGGGGAGAGAAGAGGAGGAAAATGTCGTAAGGGAAAAAACATTAAATGAGAGGAAATATACAAAAGGGAGAGTAATATTGAGAGGAAAAGTGATAAAGAGAATGAAAGAAAAGACGAAGAGAAGAAGAAGAGAAGAAGAGAAGAAGAAGAGAAGAAGAAGAGAAGAAGAGAAGAAGAAGAGAAGAAGAAGAGAAGAAGAGAAGAAGAGAAGGAGAAGAGAAGGAGAAGAGAAGGACAATAAGAGAAGATAACAGAGAAATATAAAACAAAAATGACAGTGAAAGCGGTAGAGAGAGAAAGATAAAGAGAAAAACAGGAAGGAAGAGAGGAAGGGAGAGAAAGCAAAAAGAAAAAGAGAAAAAAAGGACCAACAATATAAGAATGACCCGTGAAATTGGAGCAGTGGAGGGAAGCAGTGGAGAGAAGGAGGGAGGGAGGGAGGGAAGGAGGGAGGGAGGGACAAGGTTCTTTACACCACGAACTGCCCCAATAAACAACCACGCACGACAACAAAGTACGCCCATCCATATACGTACATACCTCACCCCCCCCCTCACGCCGTACCCTATGTCCTACGTGCTCTGCCCATCTCAGAGACCCAGCCCAGCCCCGCCCCTCCCCGCCCCTCCCTCGCCCCCTTCAGATATGCAAACACTCGTACGCCCCAAGCAAACACTGGCATCACCTGCTTCCTTCACGACCAAGGTAAAGGGAAGGTGGAAGGAATAGATTACAAAGACGGTTTATTGAGGTGTTACAATACTGTTTTCTTAGTCTATGTAATATAAAACAATAGGATGTCAGTAATTAAGGTATATAATAAAGGGTAAATGATCTGTTGTTGATGTGTGATGAAAGGAATAATGAAGGAATTGGTGGAACTTGTTTTTTTGTGTTAGACGTGAGAGGTTATTTTACAAAGGAGTAATATATCTGTGTTCTGAATCTCATCTGTGTTAGAAAAATGCAGGTAAGATTAATAACATCCCTTTATAAATAACTAATAATTCCTGATTCTTGGTTAAATTTGTCGTGAAGTTTTGTTAATATTTTTCTTAACCTCACCTGTGTTGGAAAAATGCAGGTAAGGTAATGAGAATCCCTTTCAAAATAACTAATAATTCTAGATTCTTAGTTGTAATTTGTCATGAAGTTTTGTTGATATTTTTGAAGGTGTGAAGAAAGTGTCACCTTAGTCGGCTTCCAAGACAACTTATCAACTTAACAACTGACCGTAAAATGACCTATTGATTATAAAATATTTTTCCTCCTTTATATAATTATGAAATATTATCTTAACGATAAGAGATAAAACAAAGAGGTGGTTAGTGATGCATTGATAGTGTTTAATTTATCTACTACTATTACTACTATCATTATTACTATCATTACCTCGGTACGTGACTGTCATTACCTATAAACAAGACTCAAAGTAAAAGTAGAAAATAAAGACCAACATGAGACGGTAAAGAATGACATTTTTAACTTTTTCTTCATTTTTTCTCTAAAGATGATTTGATGCATAAAAGGGTAACTGTGATTAACATTTATTTATTTATTTATTCATTATTTTTTTGGTGGTGATGGTGTGGTGTGGGTGAAGGGAATGGAAGGTGTGTTGGGAAATATCAAAGTTTTCATAATAGATAAGGAGGTGAATGTGTATGTGGTGGTGGTGGTGGTGGTGGTGGTGGTGGTGGAGAAGGTGGTGGTGGTGACGGTAGTGGTGGTGGTAGTGGTGGTGTTATATTTCATTATTCTAGTTAATTCACCACATAGAACGGAACTCTCTCTCTCCCTCTCCCTCTCTCCCTCTCTCTCTCTCTCTCTCTCTCTCTCTCTCTCTCTCTCTCTCTCTCTCTCTCTCTCTCTCTCTCTCATACCTTACTCATAAAACAATAATTAACATAACCTTCTTGCCTTGCCCTGCCCCGCCTTACCCTACCCAGCCTCACCCTACTCCACCCTGCCCCACACTGCCCCGCCCCGCCCTGCCCCGCCACGAAGCCCCAGCAGGCCTCTCACATGTGGTTCAAATGGTCTTGCCTTGCCACTGTATCGAGGGCAACAGGTTCGGTCAAAGAGAAGGACGGGTTCTGTAAAGCTTGACCGAAGGTGTGGTAAAGAAAATGAGAGAGAGAAAGAGAGAGAGAGAGAGAGTGAGAGATAAAGAAAAAGAAAAGTCGGTAAAGGAAATGAGAGAAAGAGAAAAACAAATATAGTGAGGTAAAGAAAATGAGAGAGAAATAGTAAGACAGAAGGAAAAAAGAGAGTGTATATAAATGAAAATGAGAAAGAAAGAGAGAAAGAAAAAAATGTGTGATAAATAAAATGAGTGAAAGAGAAAATAAACAAGAGTGAACAGGTGTATAAAGACTAATGAAGCGACGAAGCAGGTGAGGACAGGTAAGATAGCCTTATAAACATTCTCCAGGACAGGTGAGACGTGAAGATACGACACACAGACAGACAGACAGATAAACAGACAGACAGATGGACAGACTTGGCAGGCGTCCATGTGGTCATTAGGGGGGGCTAGGGGTCAGGGTTGAGGGAAGGCAGGGTAGAAAGATCAGAGGTGAAGCGTCATGTGACCTCCTATCCTCCCTTCTGTCTCTTTGACTAAACAGGAAATTCACGACAGAAGCGAAAGCGGAAGAAGATTTATATTTTCTCATCATAAATCAATTGTTTCTATACATACATACATACAGACAGACACACACACACACACACACACACACACACACACACACACACACACACACACACACACACACACACACACACACACACACACACACACACACACACATGTACGTAGCCCTGAAATAAGGATACATAACCTATATTTACAAACTCTTCAATGAAATATTTCGGCATCAAATATATTTATAAGAAAACATAATTTCTTCTTGTTTCTGAACGGCTAAATTCTTGATAAAATTTTTGTGTGTAAATATAATCATAACCTCAAATATATTCAAGTTTATTCATGTAGAAATATTAAGATGGAGATTTCCAAACCGTGACCGAGATGAAGATAACGACGAACTAGTTAAAAATAAAAAAAGAAGGAGAAGGAGAAGGAGGAAACAGAACGAAAAGGAGAAGATGATGATGAAAAAATACGAAGAAAAAAAAAACACCAGACGAAGGAAGGGCAGGTCAAGAATACAAAGGATTAACCAAAGAGAAACAAGGTCGTGACTGCCTCTTAAAACCCTAAATTTAAAGCAGGAAAACCAGAGGTGTAAAAAAAATAAATAAATAAATAAATAAATAAATTAGCGAGGTAAATGAAACATAACCACCACAACAATCCGGCCGCCGCGAGAACCGGTTACGGAGCCGATCGACAAGCGTGAGTGTTCGCTGAGTCACGGGATACGGACGAGGGTCAGAGGCTCGGTGGGGCAAGATGTAGGCCGCCAGACCTTCCCTCGTGTGTCTTGAGGTCAAAACATCATGGGTCAGTTAGCCATAAACTTTTTTTTTTTTTTTTTTTTTTTTTTTTTTTCTCTCTTAGATTTATGTTTATTGGATATATGTGTTGTTTATTTGTTTATCTTTCTCTTTATCTCATTTATTTATTTATTTATCTAACTATCTATTTATTTATTTATGTGTTTATTTATCTTGCAAAAGTTATTGGAAGTGAGAAGATTAATTGATATTTAACGTTATCTCTCTACTTTCCATACTCGTGTGTCCTCTCTCGTCTTCTTACTCTTCTTCTTCCTCTTCCTCCTCCTCCTCCTCCTCCTCCTCCTCCTCCTCCTCCTCCTCCTCCTCCTCCTCCTCCTCCTCCTCCTCCCTGTCTTTGAGTTACCAGAATGACGAGGAGGAAAAAACACATCACTTTTACCACAAGTTCCTCTCGTCCATCTGACCTGACGACATATACAATCGGTGAGGTCACATTATCTTGGGGTCACATCTGATGAAACACACCACTCACTTCAAATGACGCGATCCCCCCCATCCCCCATCCCTTCCCCTCCTCCAACCCTTTCCCCCCCACAACACACACACACACACACACACAAACACACACAAGTAGCCGGTCAACTCAGTCTACCTGCCATGCAATGCTCCGGTAACTGCATCGAGTATTAGTTATTGTATTGAAGAAAACTCTGTAAGATGTAAGGTTAGTGATAAAGCATTGATTATTTTTGTTTATTTTTATGCGTTGTAATTAAAAGAGCCACGCTAATGAGTAATTATAGTGGGTCGTCCTTCGTTTTCTGTTGCTTTTATCTACCTATCAATCAGTCAATTAGTTAATCTATGTCTCTTTATCTATCTATTTATCTATCTATCTATCCCTCTATCCATCTATCCTGTCCAGTATCCTTCCCCGTCCCTTGAACTTGAAGGATCCTAGTCACCCTCCTCCTCCTCCTTCTCCTGTGTGTGCCTTGCTCCTTCAGGTCCTACGGAGTCCCTAGACAGACTCCTAGTGATCATGACCTTGAAGAATATTTTTTCAATCTCTTTTTTAAACCAATAATGACATTTTTTTTCGATCCTAACATTTCTTTTCTTTTAGTGTGTCAAGGAATTTTTTTATTTTCTTGTTGTTATTGCAAGGTTATGTGTTTTTTTTTCTCAAATTCTAGATGTTGTTTATACATTGATGGTTTTTTTTCTTCTATGTCACTCTTCTTCTCTTATTCTTCTTCCTACTTGCGTTTCAGGGAAGTAGGAGTAATGTGTTTATGTTCTTGTTTATCAGGTTATGTAGTGGTGGTGGTGGTGGTGGTGGTGGTGGTGGTGGTGGTGGTGGTGGTGGTGGTGGTGGTGGTGGTGGTGGGGGTGGTGGTGGTGGTGGTGGTGGTGGTGGTGGTGGTCAGTTGATGTGAATGTAAGTTAGGTATGTAAGTACAATGTTTACACCCGGTTATGGTGGCTTTTTATATCTTTTCCTCTCCCTTTCTCCCTCTCCCTTTCTTTCACCTTACCTCCATTAATTAACCATCTATGCGTATATTTTTACACTATTCTCCCTTTTTTTCTCTCCCTTTTTCCATCCCTCTCTAACATGAAGTATATTTTAAAACTGCCCTTCCAGTCTCCCACTCCTATTCTCCCTTCCTCTCCCTCTCCCTCTTTCACTATGGGTATATCTTCACACTCTTCTCTCTTTCTCCCTTTCACTCTTCCTCTTTGAGTATATTTTTTACACTGAAACACTGTATACATTTTTATCACCTATGAGAGAGAAAGAGAGGAAGAGAGAGATAGAAAGAGAGAGAGAGTGTGTGTGTACCCAATCCTTTAGCTACTGTACTGGTTTGAGTATAAAGATTACCGTTACTTCCTTATATAGAGAGCAAGTACTATGAAGGGAAGGAAGGGAAGCTACGTAGTTATCTGTCTGTCTCATGTGTACCTAGTGAGTGTGTGTGTGTGTCTGTGTGTAGGTGTAGTATAGCTTATGTAGACTTGATGTGGTTTGTTACAGGGTGGCTCTCTCTATCTCTATCTCTCTCTTTTTTTGTTGCTCTATTTTTTTCTTTATCAACGGCTTTTATCATCAAGAGGTCACGCGGGGTCATGTTGGAGAGTGTTGCGCTAAGGGTCACGCATCGCTACATACAGGTCAAGCTTTATCGCGGGAAATATAACCCTATGGTGTGAGTGACCTCTTCAAACGTGGGTCATAGGAGGTAAGACGGCTTTGATGATGATGATGATGATGATGATGATGATGGTAGATAAAGTAAAATTAAATCAAATGTAATATGATATAAATGAAAAATAAAAAATATGAAGATAAAATAAAACAAAATAAATAATAATGAAAATATGAAATTAATTGACATGAGTAAGTTAAGAATTACATAACATTACGTAGGTAGAGACGAACGAAAAAAAAAGTAATGTAATTAATAAATACTAGATAAGTAATAAGTATGTTAAGTTAGATAATAAATAAATATTAAAGTATGATAATTATGAAGATGATATTTAAGCAGACAGAAGTATGTCACGTTAGAGTTAATATATTTCATTTATCTAAACAGGAAATAAAGTGTTTTTTTTTTTGTAATGCCTTTACTTTCTACTTATAAGTTGTTTTGTTTCCGCATTGACAATAGTTAATGAGTGGTGTGTGTGTGTGTGTGTGTGTGTGTGTGTGTGTGTGTGTGTGTGTGTGTGTGTGTGTGTGTGTGTGTGTGTGTGTGTGTGTGTGTGTGTGTGTGTGTGTGTGTGTGTGTGTGTGTGTGTGTGTGTGTGTGTGTGTGTGTGTGTGTGTGTGTGTGTGTGTGTGTGTGTGTGTGTGTGTGTGTGTGTGTGTGTGTGTGTGTGTGTGTGTGTGTGTGTGTGTGTGTGTGTGTGTGTGTGTGTGTGTGTGTGTGTGTGTGTGTGTGTGTGTGTGTGTGTGTGTGTGTGTGTGTGTGTGTGTGTGTGTGTGTGTGTGTGTATGTTCTTATGTAGAATATTCATCGTTGCAAGACATACCAATAAAACATTACTAAGACAAAACAAACAATAACTCAATCACACAAACAAACAAACAAACAAACAAACAAACAAAATACAGCTTCCTTTCATAACATTTTCCACAACATTGCAAATTTCTCCTTTGATTCTATTAATTTTTTTTTTTTTTTACTTTTTCTTCATTTCATGGGAACAACCACTTTCTAGATCAACATTTCATTCTCTTTTTTCTGTTAACGGGTGAGGGCGGGGTAGGGTGGGTGACGGGGGGGTGAAAGGGGGGTGAGGAGATGGATGACAACCAGTTAGTGTCATCCGTAGATAATTATTTGTCAGTCATCTATTTTTTTTTTTTTTTTTTTTTTTTTCATTATAAGTATAAGTAAGAGTCACCAACCCAAACAAGGAAGGGTGTATATGTGTGTGTGTTCGTCTTCCTCTCCGTTTTCTGTTTCCCAATGTAAATCAAGATGGGTTCAGGACTGGCAGAAGATGCACAGAAAGAAAAAAATAAATAAAAGAAAAAAAAATATTAATAACGGATGATATCTGTTACAACCGCGAGATGATACCACATTAGGCGATAAAAAATTAATTCAAGCCTTTCATTTGACATTTTAAGTGTAATACAATGCGTTTATTTTTTTTTTTTCTACACACACACACGAGGGAAGATGTGTAGAGGTTCAAAATGATGTGAGAAAAACCTGGTCAAATGATGTGCTACAAGGAGAACGTACAACTCGAAATGAAAAAAAATAATTCCATAAGATAATCCAATTTCTTAAGTGACCCTTCGTAAGAGATAATCAAAGAAAATAAGAAAACGAAAGTAATGAGAACTATGAGTCTAAACCTGTCTCAACTTTACGTAAAAGAAGAAAATTACATTAAAACCAAATTATTAATATTGTACTAAAAAAACACATCAAATCACAGCTGTTTTATGAAAGAACGGTTTTGGTGGTGGTGGTGGTGGTGGTGGTGGTGGTGGTGGTGGTGATAATGTTCTTATAATACACAATGAATCTTGAATCTACCTGTCTGTCTGATTGGGTAAGGTGAGGAGAATGGAACACAGTAACATTAGAACAAGCAGGTAATTGAAAGTTAATTACCTTATCATGAAGTTACCTGCTTGAAAGAATAACTTAATCACACATATTTTCACTATTAATTAACATGAAAGCAAAACAGGATTATGAGAGTGAGGGAAAGTAAAGGTAAAGAAAAGAAAAATTACAGGTTAAAACAGTAAATACTTAAGGTAACAGAAAAGATCACAAAGAGAGAAAAACGGAGATAAATAGATAAATAGTCAGAATTGGACATTTTAGTAGAATAAGAAAGAAAAAAAAAGTTAGGGATGAGGCAGACAAATGACCCAAGCCGTGGCAGGGGTGGCAGGCAGGGAGATAAGGGCACAAGGGCAGGGTGTGGCTGGCCGGAGAAAGGCGGGAGACTATTACTTTCCGCTGCTTCAGAGTAATATTGGAGGAAGAAATGAGGACAGGGAGACAGTTATTACAAAACGTTTAAGTGCTTGGCGTTAAAAAAAGTGGATAGACTACAGAGAAAGGAATGGGAAGGGAACAAGAGGAAGGAAGGAAGGGAAGGTGGAAGAATGAAGGAGAAGAAATAGGGAAAGAGAATAGGAAATGGGAGGAAAGTGAATAACCTACAGAGAAAGGGAAGAGAAGAGAACAGGAGGAAGGATGGGAAAGAGGAAGAAGGAAGAGGAAGAACTGACTGCTGACTGAATTAATGACTGACTGACTGACTGACTGACGGAAGCACTAACACATTGACTAATAGATTCACTACTTCTAGACTCATTGGTAAATTTGATGAGTCATTTCCTGCAGCAAAAAAAAAAAAAAAAAAAAAAACCACAAAGGGAAGACAATAACATCCACAAAAACATTACTTGCTTTGAGAATTAGAAGAAGAAAAAAAAAGAGGAGGAAGAGGAGGAGGAGGGAGAAAGAAAAAAAAAGTCTATTAATGAGAGACGAGGACGAGGTTAGAGAGACAAACAGGAAAGAATAAGAGAAAATAAATTGACTTGCATTCTTGTTTGTGTCCCATTCCATTTGTGTTTACCAAGAAGGTTGTCAAGGAAAACCAACTCGCCTTTCCCGGACCTGAAGACACTAAAAGAAAGAAGGAAGTTTAAGAGGAAGAGGAAGAGAGAGGGTGAAAAAAAATATGACTTATAATAACGAAGGAAAAAAGGAAGACGATGAGGAGGAGAGAAAATGTATGCAAAAAAAGGAGGACATGAAGGAAGACAAGAAGATACAGGAAGACGAGAAGGACAAGGAGAGGAAGCACAACAAAGAGGAAGAGGTGATGTATTTCAACGTCTCACCTTTCAACCATCAACTCATCCACTCATCCAAACACACAAACACTCATCCAAACATCATTCCAGCATCCTTTTACTATTTATTTCAACATCAAAAAAGGAAAGTATAGATTTAACAAGATGTCGCCTTCCCACATACCAAACCACACTCAGAATACTAAGACCTCGAACTCAAAGCTTAGACGACGGTGGAGTGAGGTAAAGAGCAGGTATAGGAGGCTGTGGAGGCAGGCTAGAGTGGCGTGGATCAGGTGGAGGAGACAATGTACTCACTGGATACGTGGAAGAGGGTCCAGAAACAATGAGAACAATTAAAAAAAACTGACTGTGGACATCTTTTTCTTGGTTCTCATGCAGCAAAAGACATAAAAAGGAGGATAAATGTAGGTAGAGACTTCAATGCAGAATAGAAAGTGAGCAACTAACGAGGTGCTTTGAGGGGTAACTAAAGACTTTCAAAGAGCTACTGAAGGATTTCACTCACTATAAGGACTACAAAGGATCTCATGGTAGGATGCTAAGGGCTGACCAAGAAAATGACGAAGGACTGAAATGGTAAGACCTCAAGGACATTCTGTTGATAAGATAACCAAAAAGTAATGAAGATCCACATTATGAAGATGACCTTACTCCTCCTCCTCCTGCTCCTCCTCCTCCTCCTCCTCCTCTTCGTTTTTTTACTACAATTCTTTTCTTTCAATCAATCTTGAAATTCTTGTTTGATTTCTTATTTTTTCTTATTTCCGTATTTTTTATTTGTTTACTCTTTTTTTTAACTGGCTGCGGTTTATGTGAA
>JAXIVD010000879.1:22500-25000 GCA_036785275.1 Cancer borealis | reverse complement strand
CCCATGGCCCAGACCTCAACGAAGGCCAGCCCGCGCAAACACCCCAGCTAAACACAGGATTGGTAATGACCTGTAAAGACTAGTAACACACCTGCTCCATCACCCCCATTCACCCCTCACCGCCACAGCTTTTGTCTTCCTTCACCTGTGGCTAATCTTGCTCCTGATCTTGTTTTATGTGAGAATTTAAGATTTTTTTGTTTTCTGATTTTCTTAGTTGGGTTTTTTCATTTTTTCTACCTTGTTTTGTATACCACACACACATACACATACACGCATACACGCATACACGCATACACACACACACACACACACACACACACACACACACACACACACACACACACACACACACACACTCACACATACACATTATCTGCTATTCCCACTAGTTACTTATCATTCCAATGTTCTATAATTTTCCAGACTTATCATACTCTTTTCTAGGCTTTACTATCTTTTTTCAGCTATTTACAGTCCTTACCAAGCTTTTCCAGTACCTTCCAGACACTTTCCAGCTTCCATTACACATCCAGATGGTCTTGTAAACTTTTCCTAATTGCTCAAATCCCTTTACCCTCAGCCATCCATCCATGAATTTCCTTTTAACATCACTTACCCATTCCAGTCTCTTATGTACTAGTCTTTTTACCTCATCTATCTATCCTCAACCTCTTTTAACGTTCTCAAAGGCTTCTAAGGTCACCCCTGCCTCTGTCATTCGCCCCCAGCTTCATACAGTCACCCTACGCCTTCTATTCTCCCCCATGCACCCGGCAGCTCTATATTTGACTAAAGTGCTCCCCTTCTTGGTCTGTCGCTGAGTCACGGTCTGAGAAAAAATGTGTTAGCTCTTCTGTAAGTACCCAGGAAGTGTGTGTGTGTGTGTGTGTGTGTGTGTGTGTGTGTGTGTGTGTGTGTGTGTGTGTGTGTGTGTGTGTGTGTGTGTGTGTGTGTGTGTGTGTGTGTGTGTGTGTGTGTGTGTGTGTGTGTTGGTAATGTTATGATGTCACCTTCTTTTTCTCTAGACATGTGCGTGGCATCTTGAAGGAAGAATGACAAGGCAAAAAAACTGATAAAGGACGACACGAAAGGAAGAAAAAAAAAAGAAGAAAAAAGAATAAAACAATAATATGTTAAAAGTTCAAACAAGGTAGCAAGAATTTTTTTGTTGTTTTATATACGTGAAAAAAAAATAGAAATAGAATGTAAAAGACAATTGATAAGAAAGAAAATAGAACAGAGGAGAAAAAGGAGACGAGGATGGAAAGTGAAAGTGAGAGTAAAGAAGAAATACTGACCCAGAGAAGGAGAGGAAGAATGAAGAAGGAAAGGAAGGAAGGTAGGAAGGGAAGAATAGGAGGAAGGAAGCTATGTAAAGAATGTTCATACACACACACACACACACGCACACGCACACACACACACACACACACACACACACACACACACACACACACACACACACACACACACCATAACATTTCATTTACTTGGCAATAAATCACTAAAAAGTCTCGTTCACTTCATAAAGTCAACAAGTTTTTATCATGTTTTTGTGTCCCTCTCCCTCCATCCAAGTAAATTGTTTATATTCTATTGCAATACAGGAACCCTTTAAATATATTGCAACGTCACTTTATTACCAGACTCATGAAAGTAAGTTCAGGGTGGTGGAAAAAGTGGAAGTATAATAATGTTTTGAAAAGTTTTGTTTTCTTTTACATTTACTATTAGAAAGAGCATGGAGGTTGTGTGGGAGAAGGAGGAGGAGGGAGGAGGAGGAGGAGGAGGACAAGGAAGAGGAGGAATAATAATAATAATAATATGAATAAAAAACAACAACAATAATA
Organism: Cancer borealis; assembly: GCA_036785275.1. Classification (NCBI taxonomy): domain Eukaryota; kingdom Metazoa; phylum Arthropoda; class Malacostraca; order Decapoda; family Cancridae; genus Cancer; species Cancer borealis. The sequence continues at coordinate 23,147 of JAXIVD010000879.1, read as the reverse complement.
CAAGGACAAGAACGAGAGCAAAAGCAAGGATAAGAAGAATGAAAACAAGGCAATCAGACACTACAACATATCTTCTCTCTCTCTCTCTCTCTCTCTCTCTCTCTCTCTCTCTCTTCTCTCTCTCCTCCTCTCTCTCTCTCTCTCTCTCTCTCGATGTGAGGCAATGACTGGCTGGCTGAGACGTCTCGGTTTGCACGTAAAAAAGATTAAAAGTGAGAGAAAATGTCAGAATATTTTAACATTAACTAAAGTATTACAAAGTTTGGGATATTTGAGCTTATTTGTATTGGAATTAGTAGGTTAAAATGGGGATTAGATTAGGTTTGGTGGGTTGGGTGACAAGACTTATTTTAGTGGAAGTTGTGCTGTGTGGGTGTAATATTTGAGTGTGTATGTGTGTGTATGTGTGTCTATGTGTGTGTATTTGTGTGTATGTAAGCTGGAATTTTAGTGGTGTTTGGGGAAAAGACGAAGAAACAGACATGAATACCATACAAGCTTAGGAAAACACACACACACACACACACACACACACACACACACACACACACACACACACACACACACACACACACACACACACACACACACACATATATACACACACCACTATAGAACAACCAACTAAAATAAGATTGAAACTATAG
>JAXIVD010000879.1:7500-17500 GCA_036785275.1 Cancer borealis | reverse complement strand
CTTATATATTATCGCTAAGAAAAATTTTGCGACACTCAGGGAAGTCTAGCAAGTCGGGGCGTGGCAGTGAGGGGAGGGAGAGTAGAGCCAGTGATTCTATATTGTTAGATGAGTCAGCGTGAGCCAGGAACGCAGGGCAAGGTGGGGCAGGTAAGGACGGGGAGGCTAGGGATGGGGGTGAGGGTAGGGGTGAGGTTAGGGGTGGGGTTAGGGGTAGGGTTAGGGGTAGGGTTAGGGGTGGGGTTAGGGTTTATAAGGGAGTAAAGAGAGACGGGTGTTGGGGTTATATGGAATCAGAATTTGAGAAAGGTAAAGAAAAGGGATGAAAAGGTTGAAGGTTATGTGTGTTGTGTGTGTTGTCTTACTTTTCGGAAACACACATATATATACATTAAACATAGCTATCTATTTATACATTTATCTATCTATCTATCTCTAACAAGTAAGAAAATACACCACCATCACCACCATCACAACCACCACCACCACCACCACCACCACCACCACCACCACCACCATCACCACCACTACCACTTTCACTCTCCCTTTCGTGTATCCTAAGAATATAATCTCGTGGGAGGTGAGCGCTACAGACTTCCTGAATATTTACCTGAATACCAATACAACTCTCGCTGATCACCTGATATATGGTATTCATGTACGTCATATCGTCATGTACGTACGTGTTTGTCTATTGTGTGTATCATTTCTGTCATATATATAAACATACATATTTTTTCTTCTGTGTTTATTTATTTATAAACGAAAATACGGAAGTAATGATATACCAATACAAGGTTATTTTAGTACCCTGCCTTACCCTGCCTTAACCTGCCTACTCTTGCATCATATTCCTGTTCCTCCCCTACCATACCCTATACCCTGTACCCACCCTCCCCCGACCTTACCTCCCTTCTGCCACCTGTCACCCATCCTCACTCACACTAATTCCATATACGATCATTGTTTACCTGCATTAATTAACGGGTAAACATATAAGGTTGATTTACAGGAATTTAGATAAAGGTGAGAAAAAAAACTTGTATATTTCATAGTGAAGATGACGATGTAGCGGGATGATTAAGGATTGAAAGGGAAGGTGAGGGATGAGGATGGGAGAACTTACAATATAGGATGGTAGGATGAAGGATAAGGCAAGGAGAGAAGGAGTGCAAGGATGATGAAGGAAACTACTACTACCACTACTACTACTACTACTACTACTACTACTACTACTACTACTACTACTACTACTACTACTACTAACACTAATCTAACTTTCCGCATTGGTCAGTGATTTAGTACTGTACACAAACGCCATAGAAGGTCGGGGTCAACTGCTGCACTGACAACATCTTACTACTAGCCACCTGCTGACCTTGCCGGAGAGGGTCACAGTCTAGGCTTCCTCACTCAGGTGGATTTACACTTTTTTTCCCTCTATTTCCTGCTTTGTGTTGTGTTGTGTTTTTTTCTACCTCTCGATCTCCCTTTTTTTTCCGCTAATCGAGTAGAGGCTGTGAGGAGGATAGGTGTCAGGTGTTTCGTGTGATTTGTTCTTCTTAACTTTCTCTTATTGTTGTGTGTGTGGGTGTGTGTGTGGGTGGGTGTACGTGTGTTTGTATAGTTTGTGTGAGTGTATCTGATGTAAGGACACACACGGCTCAAAATACTGTGCAATACAATTATATCTGAATGACGAAAACTCCGTGACTCTCTTTAAAGTTTTTGTTGCGTGGATAAGCTTGAGTTGCGTGTGTTTGCAAGTCGTCGTGAGTTCTTTGAGACATGATTGGATAGTCGTCGTGGTCTGAGTCGTCCCTCTATCCATATATTAAATCAAGTTACTTCAGTCTTTCCTCACAGTTGGATACATGAATATGATGTTATCTATATTGAAGTAAAGTTAAAAGGTTTTGTGTCTCTTTTGCAATACTCTTAATAAGGTATAATGACTAGGACCTTGCAACATAATGCTATATAAGGAAAGCATTGTTAGAGTGGTAATACAACATACTGTGACATACATCTCTTTCCCAATCAAATATAAACAGTCTATCTTTTCAATTCAATTACTTACTCCCACACAAACGTATCGTGCTAATAGAGATAAGCACTTAATTATCTTTCAAATTATCTGCGTGTCCTTATTAGAAAGCTAACACATCAACTTTTTTGTTTATGTCCTATCAAGTTGATTGGACAGGTGTTCACGGGTCAGGCAGGTCAAGGCGGGCTAATGAAATATCAGGTCAAGCCAAACTAAACTAAATGTCAAATGAATGTAAACATGTAAGTCATTGTGCACTACTCACTTTCCCCCCACTTTCCCCTCACATTCCCTTCACATTCCCATCATATTCCCTTCACCTTCCCCTCATTTTCCCCTCACCTTCCTCTTACTATCCCATCACCTTCTCTCATTTTCCCCTCACTTTTCTCTCATTTTACCCTCACTTTCCTCTCTCCTTAAAAACATTGGGAACACCTTCACGTTAATACTACCAATACTAACCACAAAAAAAAGTGAATTGCTTTTAATTGATAACTAACAAGAACAAATTAAGTGATTATTTCCGAAAGTAATTAAAGTTATTATCAGGAATACGACCTTCTCTAAACTTTCTTGACCTTACTTATACTTATACTTATACTTATACTTCACGGTAGGATTAAGGTCACTTCAAACACTCCTTGATCCTCCTTCCCACCTTCTTTTGTTTCCAAGTCTGATCTATTAGTCTCCTTTCCTTCCTTCATTCCTTCTCTTATCTTACTTTCCTCCTCACCTTGCTCGCTCAGTTAGCTAAATGAATCGTATCTCCACTTTCCTCCTCCTCCTCCTCCTCCTCCTCCTCCTCCTCCTCCTCCCCTTTAATGGTAGACAATGAGAGAGGGACGTGATGAGAGGGGCTACGACCAGGTAAAGGTGGTAGTTTAGGGTGGGTACAGGAGAGAGAGGGAAGGGGAGGAAGGGAGTAAGGGAGTAGGTAAGAGGAGTAAGTGGAGGAGGGAAGGGGAGGGGGTGGAGTGGAATGAATGGGGGGAGTTAAAGTCTTTCCTGTGTAATGGGAATCTGAGGTTATGAAATGAGGTGAAAAAATGCCTTTGAAACACGATTTACCTGTGCCTGAAGGAGGTGACGCGAGGTACAGGTGTTGTTAATTAAAGGTAAGTGGAGGTGTGTGTGTGTGTGTGTGTGTGTGTGTGTGTGTGTGTGTGTGTGTGTGTGTGTGTGTGTGTGTGTGTGTGTGTGTGTGTGTTGATTTAATATATACACAAAGAAAGTATAGATGAATGATTATAATTAGGAAAAAAAAAAGATAAATAGAACACAAGAAAGGTCAAAGGAAATATCTCTCTCTCACTCTCTCACTCTCTCTCTCTCTCTCTCTCTCTCTCTCTCTCTCTCTCTCTCTCTCTCTCCACGCTTCCTTAACCCCCACGTTGCCAACTCAAGGTCATCCCCCTTTCCTAATTTCTTCCCCGTAGGTCCACGCCCACCTTGGCAACTGTGGCGGCGTAAGAAGAGGCTAAATGAGAGGAAGAGGAGGAAGAGGAGGAGGAGGAGGAGGAGGAGGAGGAGGAGGAGGAGGAGGAGGAGGAGGAGGAGGAGGAGGAGGAGAGAGAACCAACTTTCTAATCCAGTATCAAGTTCAGGTTCTCGATTTTTCACCTGAAGACTCCCGACAGGTGTGTGTGTGTGTGTGTGTGTGTGTGTGTGTGTGTGTGTGTGTGTGTGTGTGTGTGTGTGTGTGTGTGTGTGTGTGTGTGTGTGCGTGTGTGTGTGTGTGTGTGTTCCATGTCTTGTTTCTCTACTTTTTCTCCTTTGGTCTGTGTGTCAGTGTAATACTTTCCATTTGCTAGTAGTAGTAGTAGTAGTAGTAGTAGTAGTAGTAGTAGTAGTAGTAGAAGTAAAAGTAGAAGTAGAAGTAGAAGTAGAAGTAGTAGTTATAGTAGTAGCAATGATTACGTTACAAATTCTTTTCACATACTTGACCACAGAAGGAAGAGGAAGAAGAGGAGGAGGAGGAAGAGGAGGAGGAGGAGGAGGATGGAGATGTGGAGGAAGGAGGAAGAAGGAAGGATTAGGAATGATAAAAGAGTATGAAGGAGGAGGAAAAGGATTATGAGGAAGAGGGAAAGGAACGAAGTAGGACAGAGAGAGAGAGAGAGAGAGAGAGAGAGAGAGAGAGAGAGAGAGAGAGAGAGAGAGAGAGAGAGAGAGAGAGAGAGAGAGAGAGAGAGAGAGAGAGAGAGAGAGAGAGAGAGAGAGAGAGAGAGAGAGAGAGAGAGAGAGAGAATATAAGACACAATATAATATAAAATAGTAAGATATATTAGTTAGCCTCTTAACCTCCAACAAAATTCGATACATAAAGGAAGAAATACGAAGACGTGAAGAAAGAAAATGGAAAATAACGAAGAGAGAAAATATAAGAAAATCGAAGAAAAAAAATTGTGAAGAGAAAAATGAAAAAAAAAAAAAAAAATGTCAAGATAAAAAATGAAAAAATGAAAATAAGTTAAAAAAAAAATATTGCAAAATAGTAAAAAAAAAAAAAGACAATATAAAAAAAATTTGGTAAGTAAACAAAAAAATTTTTTAGAAGAGAGAGATAAGAAAGAAAGGAAATAAAAAGATAGAAAACGATGATTTACGAGTCTCATTTGAGGGCCACCAGGTGACCTTGACACACACACACACACACACACACACACACACACACACACACACACACACACACACACACACACACGTTTCGGAAATCTGTCTGGCATTCTTTTCTATCTGATCAAATATTGCTTTCCTCCTCCTCCTCCTCCTCCTCCTCCTCCTCCTCCTCCTCCTCCTCCTCCTCCTCCTCCCTGACCCTTCATAATGGTGAGGAAAGACAATGTTCATAATAAAAATATCACTTGAACTTCGTGGTTTCATATATTTTCGTTTTTTTTTCATTACTTTACGGTTTTTTTTTTAAATACGAAGGGAAACTTGGAGTCGTAAAATAAATGTATAAAAAAAATAAAGTTAAATGGCACTCTATAAAGGTTTAAAAAATATATAAATAAAGTAAGGGAATTCCAATGTGTGTGTGTGTGTGTGTGTGTGTGTGTGTGTGTGTGTGTGTGTGTGTGTGTGTGTGTGTGTGTGTGTGTGTGTGTGTACCTCCCTTCCCCTCCCCATAACCTTCCACCTCTTCACTCCACATGCCACACCCATCCACCTACATACCTTACTTTCCCTACATTCCATCTCCTCACACCCTTCCATCCTCCCATCCATTCCCTTCCATCCTTCCCCTTCCATCCTTCCCCTTCTTTCCCCTTCCCTTCCTTCCTTCCCCTTCTTCACTCACCTCCTTTTATCCTCCCATCCATTCCCTTCCTTCCCCTCCTTTCTTCCCCTTCTTTCTTCCCCTCCCTTCTTCCCCTCCCTTCTTCCCCTCCCTTCTTACCCTCCTCCTTTCCCCTCCTTTCTTCCTTTCCCTTCTTCTTTCCTTCCCCTTCTTCACCCACCTCCCTTCATCCTCCCATCCATTACCTTCCTTCCTTCCCTCCTACCCTCCTTCCCTCCCTCGTCTCCATCCTACTCTTCCCTCCGTCCCCTCCTTACCTCCTTCCTCCCCTCAGCCTCAGTGCTCATGGAGAGAAGACAAGAAAAAAAAGTAGCTTGCCTTCAGGACTGAAATGAGGGCGAAGGGAAGGGCAGGGTGAGGTGAGGCAGGGTAAGGCGGGGTGAGGCGGGGCAGGGTGAGGCAGGGCAGGGTGAGGCAGGGCAGGGTGGGGCAGGGCAGGGTGAGGCATGCAAGTTAAAAGGATAAAATTGATAAGTAGAATAACAGGAAAAATATGAAAGTTTGCAAATATTAGAGCGAGAGAAAAAAAATAGAAAAAAATATATAATATAATAGAATAGAAAGAAAATCAAAATTACAATGAATAAAAACACAACTAATATGGAAAGAGAAACGCCAGGAGACAAACAAACAAACAGACAGACATACAGACAGACAGACAGGTGAGTATAAGGACACGGACAGGCTACCCACGTACAGGTGTGTAGGTCAGGTGAGGCGAGTCTCCTACGCACACGAAAAAAAATTACACAGGTGACCTCTTGAAGCCACGCCCCTTTCTAACCCTTTATAAATCCCTCCCTTTACCTTTGTCACCAGGTAGTCATTAATTATATTACACTATATTTATCATTGTCTTCTTCCCATTCATCTTTATTTATCATTATTATTTATTATTATAGTTATTACTTTTTACGTCACTCATTCGTTTTGATTGTTTGTGTGAATGTGTGTGTGAATGTGTGTGTGTGTGTGTGTGTGTGTGTGTGTGTGTGTGTGTGTGTGTGTGTGTGTGTGTGTGTGTGTGTGTGTGTTTATGTGTGCGCATGACGTTGTTGTTTTGTTTCCCAACACTGTTTTGTTTACCTGAAGTCAGTGTTTTGTTTAATTTAATATCTCTTCATATATACCTTTCTTGTTTTCTTTTATTAATGTGTCAGTGAAAATTGACTACGCCACCATTCCACCTCCTCCACCTCCTCCTCCTCCTCCTCCTCCTCCTCCTCCTCCTCCTCCTCCTCCTCCTCCTCCTCCTCCTCCTCCTCCTCCTCTTCCTCCCCTTCCACGTAACCTCCAACATAATCAAATCACATTTCACTTTCTTCCTAACACTTAAATGACCAATTGTTTTATTTCTTTTCACACCAATTATCTCTTCCATCATTCCCCTTTCCTTCCTTCTTCCTCCCTCCATCCTTCCCTCCTTGCCTATTCCCTTTTATCTCCCCTTATACGGTAGTCATGTTTACTCCCTCGGGGTGGAAAGGGAGAGACAGGTTCAAGGTGGAGAGAGGAAGGGAGGAGGGAGGAGGAAAGGCGTGGTGGTGGTGGTCATGGAGGAAAGAAAAGGGGAGGGGTAGGTGGGAAGGAAGGAGGGAAAGGCATGGAGGTGGAGGAACAGTGGAGGGAGGAGGGAGGTAAGAGGGGAGGGGCAGGGCGTGGTAATGTGAGTTCAAGGTCAAGTCTTTGTAAACATGTGACCTGAATAATATATTTTTCTTAGTCACGGGTAGTTAAATTATTATATTTTTTTATTTATTTTGTGTTCCTTTTTTATCTATTTTTATCGTGTTAATCTATTTAGTTTAGACTCCTTTGTTCCTTCCTTCCTTCCTTCTTTCTTCCTTTTTTCCGCCTTCCTCCTTTCTTCCCTAATGACAATACTAACTAAATACAATTATATACAACACACACACACACACACACACACACACACACTTTCTCTGCCTTCATATAGGACGACGATACAATCTGATAATCGTGACGGGGCTTTCGTTCTAAGGTCGACTGCAGAAGTGACCACAGAGAACTTGTGCGTGTTTGGGGGAGACCTCGCTACTTCCAAGGTTAGACTCCCTCCCTCACGACTTGCTACGTGTATGAATGGCATTGACTCAGATAAGAAAATGATGCTTATGTACGAGTTAAGATAATTTTTGTTTTTTTTTGTCTAATTTTTTTTTTAATTTAAACTTGTGTTATGTATGTTTTTTGTTGATATATTTTTCTTGTGTTGGGATTTTTAGATGAAATGAGGATTTTTTATACTTATTTTACGTGTTTTCTTTATTTTTTTTTTTGTATAATTTTACTCGTTAGTGAAGTTTATTATGTAGAAAAAGGGATTTAGATAAGTTTTGTGATATTATCTATCTATCTATCTATCAATCAATCAATCAATATATCTATACATTATAAACACTACTAAACATGCCTTTAAACCCACAATGATGTAACGTAAAAACTAAACTGAGATTGCCCACTTTAAAACATTCTACTTCAAACATTCTACTTCAAACATTCTACTTCAAACAATATACTTCAAACATTCTACTTCAAACATTCTACTTCAAACATTCTACTTCAAACATTCTACTTCAAACATTCTACTTCAAACATTCTACTTCAAACATTCTACTTCAAACATTCTACTTCAAACATTCTACTTCAAACATTCTACTTCAAACATTCTACTTCAAACATTCTATTTCAAACATTCTCCTTCAAACAGGTTGGGAATGAAGATGAAAGTGTATGCCTAACCAACATCACTTCATTATCCCTCCTCTTTACATCACCACCAATTGTTGCATCTCCTGATCACCACAAACATCTTCCCTCAGTCATCACTTTCTCATCACTTCATTCACCACTACCACAACGTTTACTATTACACTCACTCACCACAATCACCACCACTACCACTACTACCACTTTTTACAACCACAGCCCATTTTCTTTGAGCGTCTAGACTCCACCTACACTCTCCCTTGATCCCCCTCTCCCTCCTCAACACACAGGGAGACTTAAACAAACAGTAACCTTCACATTAGCTCACGTACACACACATACACAGACACACACAGATACACACACACATACTGGCCACACCTAACACGGAGAGGAAAGGTGTGGGAAGGATAGGTGTGTGTGTGTGTGTGTGTGTGTGTGTGTGTGTGTGTGTGTGTGTGTGTGTGTGTGTGTGTGTGTGTGTGTGTGTGTGTGTGTGTGTGTGTGTGTGTGTGTGTGTGTGTGTGTGTGTGTGTGTGTGTGTGTGTAAGACAGATGTAATTTAACAGGTGTACATAGACAGTAAATTAGGACAGATAAGGAAAACACAGATGCTCGTGAAACAGGTGTAAACAGAGGGTGAGACAGATAGACAGGTGTGGAGAGAGGGTGAGACAAATAGACAGGTGTGAGGATAGGTATATATAATGAAAGAGACAACAGAAAACGGAGATGAATAAAAGAAAATGGAGTGGGTGATTGTAACTCTAAATCGTCAGGTTCTTGTGGTTTGAGTAAGTGGCCTTTAATTCCTGTCTCATTGCATTCCTAACAACGCTCACTGGCTAGACACGAACACTAATAATACAATCACAACTAAGCCTTTCTAGAGAAACCACGAGGTGTGGCGAAAAAAAAACACACCAGAGGAGCCAATATTAATATCACTTTCATTTAAACCAACACACACACAAACACACTTACACACACACATACTTACATACACACACACAAGTACGTAGGTGAATGTTAGCATATTCGGATCCGGAAATGAGACTGTCACCTACTTTTGGCCTAAACTTTCCTCTCCTTCTTCCTACAAATAAGTGTAAAGTTGAAAGTGATTTAAATTTGACTGGATGATAAGATTTCTTGACACCACGAAATTATACACTTAGAACACGTGATCAAGGAGGTAAAATAAAGATAATTGACTATAATTACATACAGAAAAAAAACTATATTATAAGGCCACGAAGGTAAATAATGAATCATAGAAGGACAGACTCAACTGAAATGATGAAATAAATGTGCAAAGGAAGAAAAAAAATGTGGCTTCTAACAATGAGAGAAATAATTCACTATTTCTTAAGATATATATCAAAACTTTCTTAATTAAAACACCAACTAATACATTAATTAGACTACAAAATTAACTTAGATATAAAGGACTTCATTCAATTTAAAAAGGAGAGGAAAGTGAGGGGAAGGGAGAGGTAGGGAGAGGGGAGGTAAGGTAAGGGAAGAGGTAGGGAGGGGAAAGGAGAGGTGAGGAAAGAGGAAGGGAGGGGAAAGATGAGGGAAGAGACGAAGAAGGGAGGAGAAAGGTAAGGGGAGGGGTGAGGTAGGTAGGGAAAGGTGAGGGGAGGGATGAGGAGAGGAGGGGAAGTGAGGAGGAATGTCAGAAACGACCTTCCCGCCTTTTGACTCAGTATTTCAAGGTCATTCTGTTTGTTTTGTTTTTTTATCATTGTTTGTAAATATTTTCGTTTAAATTCATTATACAATAGTTAAAGTCATTTCCATTTTTCGAGTCTATTCATTTCTTCCTATTGTTTTCACCTTTATTGTGTGTGTATGTGGATGTGTTCTTAAAGGTGTCCATTTTGTATATTTTAAAAGACAAAAAA
>JAXIVD010000878.1:77500-113519 GCA_036785275.1 Cancer borealis | reverse complement strand
GGTATCTATTTATCTATCTTCCAGTCTACCTCAGTCACCAGTCTTGCAACTTCAACACAGGGTCAACTTCATCATCAATTACTTTAAGAGGTTGTGTGTATAAAGCTTTACAAATTCCTCACAATCTAATCCCTCTCCCTCCTGTCTCCCCTCCCTTAGTCTCCCCCTTGATTCCCCTCACCTGCGTCTACCTCTCTCCCGCTTCCCCTCCCCCACATTTAATGCCCTTTGACCTGACCTCACCCACACTGTCCCTACGTGATGGTGGGGAAGGGAAAGGGGGAGAGGAAGGGTTGAGGCCATTGTCACTCTCCTTCCTCCCTCCTCCCTCCTCCTCCTCTTCTCCTCCTCCTCTCCTCCTCCTCCTCCTCCTCCTCCCTCCTCCTCCTCCTCCTCCTCCTCCTCCTCCTCCTTCTCCTCCTCCTCCTCCTCCTCCTCCTCCTCCTCCTCCTCCTCCTCCTCCTCCTCCTCCTCCTCCTCCTCCTCCTGCTTCCTCCTCCCATATACCCTTCCAGGCAGCTGTCCTTGTGTTCCTTCCCTACCCCTCTCCTTCTGTTGCCATCAAACTATGACCCCAAAAAGGATATTCATATATTTGTGTATCTATTCATTCGTTTATGTATCTATTTTATTAGTTAACATCTCGAAAATGTCATGGAATCTGTTTTTTTTCTTTCATGTTATCGTTTTAGTGTCAATTGTTATCATTATAGTTGTTATTATTATTTTTTCTATTATCGTTTGTGTTATTATTTTGTAAAGTTTGATTGTACTTCTTTACGCACTGCCACCTTCATTTGTTTGGTTACGCCCTTCACATAATACTCTTTGGTTTCAAATTATGGTCCTGGCGCTTTTACGGTTTGATTTACAACTGTGTATTGCCTGACGCATCTATTGTTTTTTTTTATTGTTTTTTTATTTTTATCTTGGTGTGTTTTGATTACATGACTAGACTCTTTGGTCGATTAGATAAGGGCTTTAATGGCTTTTGTTATCTACTCTTTTATCAACATGTCCTGTCTATACTATAATTTTACTCCTTCATTATTTTTGTGATGTGTTTTTACTATAGTTTCTCATCTTATCCATATTATTACGTATTCACTGTCTTTAATAGATTTCTTTTCCTCCTCTTCCTGCATATACTTACTCGTTTCAAGTTGTCTTTTTAAGCAAGAATTAGATCTGTCCACGCATCAGATAGTCTTTTGTTTTTTTCTACACACACATATACGTACACGGTTATTAATGATCTTTCCGTGCACCTCCCTCACTATCAGGTCATGAAGAACACCGGAGTATGTGGTCGTGATGTTGTAGGGTGTGTCTGTGTATGCGTATGTGTGTGTGTCTGTGTGTGTGTGTGTGGGCGTGGGTGAGGTGGTTCCCGTCTGCTGTACGCCCCCTCACGCACGACTCAGCCCTCACTTAACCACCAGTACGACTCCGCCTTAGCCAGGTGGTCGGGGGGAACGTGCCAGCTGCTACCCACGTCACCACTGCCCTCCAGATCTCCTCCTCTTCCTCCTCCTCTTTAAACTCGTAATATAGTAAGGTTTTCCTCCGGTTCCTCCTCCCTCAGTATATACAACCTACTTCGTGGTGTCTTACTAATTGCTGTGTTGTCATGGCTAGTCATCGTGTTGGTGTGGATTATGTATGATGTGCTTGTGTGTGTGTGTGTGTGTGTGTGTGTGTGTGTGTGTGTGTGTGTGTGTGTGTGTGTGTGTGTAGATGAGGAAAGTGAGCTTCGCGGTCATTTTTAAACTTTTTTTCCTTGTTGTCGATGTGTTTGTTTATGAGGTAAAGGATGTTGAGAGCGATTTTGAAGTTTTTGTTATTACTCTCTCTCTCTCTCTCTCTCTCTCTCTCTCTCTCTCTCTCTCTCTCTCTCTCTCTCTCTCTCTCTCTCTCTCTCTCTCTCTCTCTCTCTCTCTCTCTCTCTCTCTCTCTCTCTCTCTCTCGTTAAATGGAGAATGTAGGTTCGAATCAGACTGCTATTTAGTGATATTAGCATTGTTATGAGGGTGGTGATGGTGATGATGATGGTGGTGATGGTGATGGTGGTGGTGGTGGTGGTGATGATGGTGGTGATGGTGATGGTGGTGGTGGTGGTGAAACAAATGCAGGTGTTGTAATTTCTTGCTTCAACACCTGTTACTTAATGGGAAGTTCTATGTGGTGTTGATGGTGATGATGGTGATGGTGGTGGTGGTGGTGATGGTGATGATGGTGGTGGTGATGGTGATGATGGTGGTGGTGATGCAGAGGTGTAATGAAGTGTGTGCGATGAGGCGATGTTTGTGGTGGTGGTGGTGGTGTGTGACGAGGCGTGGCGATGTTATGGCGTGTGGCGAGCGGTGTGACGGTGTGTGTGTGTGTGTGTGTGTGTGTGTGTGTGTGTGTGTGTGTGTGTGTGTGTGTGTGTGTGTGTGTGTTGACTCCACTCACTTTAGTTTATCCCTTTTGACACCTTTACAGCCTGTCCTCCATTCTCTCTCTCTCTCTCTCTCTCTCTCTCTCTCTCTCTCTCTCTCTCTCTCTCTCTCTCTCTCTCTCTCTCTCTCTCTCTCTCTCTCTCGTTGTGGTGGGGTGGGTGGGGCTGGTGTTGCAGGGGTGACGTCAGAGCAACACACGTGGCCGTTGGGGGACAGAGGCAGCAGGGTGAGAAGGGCTCGGAACTTGGCATCTCTGGGCCCCGCTCCCCGCTCCCCGTCAGGCTAATTCCCCCATAACCTTGAGCAGTGGTAAGATGTGGCCCGCCGCTGACTGATGCTGGGGGTTTGGGGGAGGGTGTTTCAGTCCGGGATGTCTTTGTCGACAGATAGGAGGGGAAGGCAGGAGAGGAGGCCGTGGGGCAGGGAGAGGAAAGGGGTGTTATTGGGGGCGTGGGAGGGGTGGGGAGCCTGACCAGGTTGTGGCGGCAACGGCGCCTTCCAGCCAACACCACTTCCGCTCCTGCAACTTCCTCCGCCGACATCTCTCCACCTCAGGAATGGCGTGTCCGTGGGGGTGGGCGCTGCGGGGTGGGCTGGGGTCGGGTGGTACTGGATGGGGTGGGAGCGGGGTGTGCCAGGCGGCTGGGCCCCGGGGCACGGACGGGGCCCTCCCCACCCCGGCGTGGCGGGAGGCACCTCGCTCTTTGTTGCTTCTCGTGTCCCTGGTGGGGCCTCCCTGCTACCTCCCTCCCCCACCCCGCTTCCCTCCCCCGCGGTGGGACTGTCTCTGAGGAGCGTTCAAGTCCCTCCGCTCCAAGGTGACGCAAGCTGCAGGCCAGTCCTCCAGGGGCCTGCGCTGCCATAGTAGGGCGCGGAGGCCCCTTTGGCGGGTCGTGGAGCTTCTGTGGTGCGTGTAGAGTGGCGCGCACGGCTAGCCGCGGCTGGGCGGCTCCTCCCAAACAGTATCTCCGCTGGCAGTCTCTGGGCACCTCGGAGGCAGACAGGGGGAGGGGTGAGGTGGGGGCGCTGGCCGGTCGCTCCCCCACACTTCCCCCCTCATGGTGGAGGCGAGGCAGTGTGCCGCCCTCCAGCCCGCCTTTCTTCCCAGGGTGAAGGAGAGGCGGCGTTGAGTTCCCCTCACGCCATCATGCTGCTGCTTTCTGCTGCTGCTGTTGTCTGAGTGCACGGCTGCGGCAGGTGGACGATACCAGCTGGTGGAGGCAAATCATCGATCATTTATGTAACACTGTCTCACTGCATACGTATGTACAGTAAGATCGGCCTTACTTCTCACCCCCCTTCCGTCCCCCCACACCACCCCACACCCGCCCCCCTACTCCCAGCGTCCACTCCAGTGCAACACTCGGTCACGTGGTCGCCCCCTACCACTCTCCTTCCTTTCCTCTCTTCTCTCAGGTTGATGACGATCCTGATGATCATAACATAACAGGACGCTTAGTGGCCTTCGACACAGGGAAGGGAAATCGCGTTTATCTTCAGGGTCTTGTCGAGAGAATCAAGTGGAACAAACCTAGAGTCTGCCTTCCACCTGACGCTCCTCTAACACTTGGTTGTCAGTTCTCTTAACCTGGTAACTCCCTGGAATCCCCACGTTGAAAGTCCAAGAAAAGTCCCTCACCACGTCTTGCTACTCACTTGTTGTTGTTGTTGTTGTTGTTGTTGGTGGTGGTGGTGGTGGTGGTGGTGTTGGTGTTGGTGTTGGTGTTGTTGTTGATAACGATGCTTCTACTACTACTACTATTACTACTACTACTACTACTACTACTACTACTACTACTACTACAACGACGAGGAGTACAAATTGGCCTCGGGGTTTGTGTGGGGCGTTAGACGAGTCCGCAGATCATTAGTTAAGTCCTGAGGGCGTGCAGAAGAGGGAGAAAAAAAAAAAAGAGAAAAAAAAGAAAAAGAAAAACAGAGAACATACTAGGACAAAGGTACAAATATTATCACGTGTTTACATTCAATTTCTCGTCTTTCTTTCTTTCCAAATATTTTCCCGCCATATTTACTTACACACTACATTGTCTCCTTATATTCCCCGTAAGAACCAAATGCTTTTAAATGTTCTTTAAAAGTCAATGATTCACTATATATAAAGTCAAACACTGAGTTCAAATGGAGTTGTAGGAGAGATACAAAGTGTTGAGAGTAGTACACCGTTATGGATGAAAGTGTGGATGTGTTAAGAAGAGGTTAGATGAATACTACTACGTGTGTGTGGTGTGAGAGAGAGAGAGAGAGAGAGAGAGAGAGAGAGAGAGAGAGAGAGAGAGAGAGAGAGAGAGAGAGAGAGAGAGACAGAGAGACAGAGAGAGAGGTTAACTATCATAACCTGTATTTTCTCTTTTCCTATTTGGGAGTATTTGCTTTCTTCATTCTTTTTTTTTTAATTCTTTCTCCCTTTTTTCTTTCATTTTCTATTTTCTTCCGTTTTCTTTATTCATTTTTGCCACTTCTCTTTCTCTTCCTCTCTGCATTCAATCACCTTTTTTTTTTCCAGATTATTTTTACATATACATTTATCGTCTTGTCAGTGGCACCTCTCACCACCACCACCACCACCACCACCACCACCACCACCACCACCACCACCACCACCACCACCACCACCACCACCACCACCACCACCACTACCAACCACCACCACCACTACTACCACCACCACCACCACTACCACCACCACTATCACCTCATCGATCTTATGGTATTCCCGGCTTAAAATAATGATCTTCAACCTGCTTTGCTTTATTTTGTTACATTTTTCCCATTTTTTATCATCTACATTGAGATTCGAACCCTTGGGATGTATTGGGGAAGGCCAAGAATCTATTATATTCCCTGATTTTGACTGTAGGAGGATTCGATTCTATATTTTGGGTCTTGAAAAGTGACACAAAAACCTTCCGATCTCGTGCCTTAGGTGTAAGAGAAATTCAAAGCCTATTCATATCGTATACCTTTTCTCTCACTAATTTCTATATCAGATTTGTATCACCTGTAGAATGGAAATGATATATATAGGATACCTGCTTTTTTCAACTCTTTTTATATATGTATCTATCTATATTATCTACAATTTTCCTCTTCCCATTCTTCCTTTCCGTGTTCCTGTACTTCCTTCCCCGCTTCTTGACCTTCTGTCCCTCCGTTTTCTCCCTTCTCCCTCTTCTTTGGTCTCTTGGGGGTTTTAGGGGGGCGATGAGGGGAAGGGAGATTAGACCTCACCTTAACCTGACCGCCCTGACCCTTAGTGACGAGACGATACTCACCTGGCTATTGTATTGTATGATTTTACCCTCCATATGCTTAGTGACATTTATAGTTCCTTTAGTTTTTTCAATATTTAGCATCTGCATTATTTATTTTTTCTTCTGGTTCATTTTAGTCAATAGTCTTACTTTATTTATTTGTTTAATCTTCTAGTTCTTGTTTCTTCCACATTCCACTTTTTTTTCACTTCCTCACGTCCCCTTCCACTTGCTCCCAGCCTCTATCCACTATCCCTAACCATCCCCTTTGTCTAAGTTTCCTCTACTTACTCCTCGTTCTTTCCCCTTCCACTTTTGCACAATCTAACCAAAGTGTACAAACTAGAATACGTGTTATGTATATACTTTGTAACCTAAAACCCATTACTATACCGTTTCTAACACTTATTTATCGTCAGTCAGTTTTACTCCACCCAAATCCACTCCTACAGCCAGCATCCACCTACAACATCCACTCATTTATTTATCTGCATCCGTCCTTTCCTCACACACTACTCTCACTCCTTTCACCAGATTCTCCTCCTCCTCCTCCTCCTCCTCCTCCTCCTCCTCCTCCTCCTCCTCCTCCTCCTCCTCCTCCTCCTCCTCCTCCTCCTCCTCCTCCACGCGAATTAGCAGATACTTGTGAAAATCTTGTGCCTACACTAAAAGCTACTGGAGGCTATTAACGTGTATATGATATGTTTGTAGACTATGAAGGAGGTTAAGACACGTGTTTGAGTTTGTGTTGATTAGTGATTGAGTTATTGATGGATTTATTTATTTATTTATTTATTTATTCATTTTATTACTATTATTATTATTATTATTATTATTATTTGTGTGTGTGTGTGTGTGTGTGTGTGTGTGTGTGTGTGTGTGTGTGTGTGTGTGTGTGTGTGTGTGTGTGTGTGTGTGTGTGTGCGCGCATGAGTTTAGCGTTATGTTTTATAAGTAGCTACGATGAAAGATGTGATGTAATGTAATGTAAACTGATCCTATTACTACTACTACTACAATACTACTACTACTACTACTACTACTACTACTAATAATAATAATAATAATACATCATCATCATCATCATCATCATCATCAACGCGTCTGCCTCAAAGGAACGTTAAAGGGACCTCATACGTTAGAGTAACCGACAAAGACTGAGCTGCGCAAATTATCGATCTGAGGGGAGGATTAGGAGGAAGAGGAGGGAGGGAAAGGGGGGGGAGGAAGCATCAGATCGCCACTGTGATGCAATGCGCCCCTATCTCCCTCTCTCTCCCTCCCCATGTTTCCCCTCTCCTCCCTTCCTATCCTCCCTCCGCTAGACAGAAGTGTGATCGCGTGACACCCTCTCTCTGGCCCAGATACATGATGCCGGTGATGTGGTGGTGGTGGTGGTGGTGTAGTTAGCGTGGATGTATAGCAAGTCCCTGTGTGTGGTTGGGTTGAAGGCGTGGCAAGATAATTCCCGCCCTTAGATGGAAACTATGAGGGTGTGGCAAGCTTAATCCGGCGCCCCTTGTAAGGATATTTGTGTGTTTTTAATGGGTCTTAACGTGGGGATTTGCGTACCGGTGTGAGATGTTGACCGGGGGGGGAGGGGAGGGTAATTATAGTGTGTGTGTGTGTGTGTGTGTGTGTGTGTGTGTGTGTGTGTGTGTGTGTGTGTGTGTGTGTGTGTGTGTGTGTGTGTGTGTATGTATGTAATGCCCACTGACAGCTACTCTATAAGGCTATAAGAACATAAACCCAACCCAACTCAACCACCCTCAAGCCACTCCTAGAGCATCAAGGCCTCGGGAGCGTTATAGCCGAGGCTCATCCAACACCCTCGCCGTCCAGCGCATCATGTGATCGGCATTTTCCGGGGCAGGAGACATGGTTCCAGTCAGTGGGTCGCAGCGTAGTACGTGTGGAGTGGAGGGCTTCGGGCCTCCCTCGTTGCACCTGGGCTGGGCTGTTGTCGTGGTTGGCGGCCGAAGCGACGGGAGAGTGAGGCGTGACGCGGACAGTCACTGGGTTGCCTGCCGCCTCCGGCCTCTCCGTCACACCTCTGTGATGCCACACTCCTTATACCGCCGCGCCGGGAATTGAGATTAACCGAGACCCTGAGCCGTGAGCGCCAGGGCGGTGTTCCTCGGAGCAGCGTAGCGTGAGAGGAGAGAGAGGAGGGTGGCATTGTGGAAAGGAAATGGAGGGGGTGAGGAGGGAGGGACGAGACACCTGGTGGGCGAGTAGCGGTGATGGAGGGCAAGGCGGGGCGGGTGCCAGCTGACCTTCACTCTTGGGCTCCTCCGCCACACTCCTGCCCCACAGTCCTTGCCCTCCGCCACACCCCCGTCCCTTGCCTCTTCCACCACTACTACTACTACTCCACCCAACCACCACCACCACCACCGCCGACATATCCCAGTCTTCCCTTCCATCATTACTTAGACCTTGACTCAGAGTTCTTGTTCCTCCCTCACAGTCAGGCTCTTCATCCTTACTCTTGCCTTGCTGCTTTGCTCCCCAGTCTCCCCAGAGCAGCAGCCTGACCCTTCCAAGCTGCCTTTCTGTTTAAAACTTGTAGAAGATTTTCGCGATATGTAAATAAGATGATATACTTCACGCGTTGCAATACTAGTCTCTCAGTATCATGTTGCAATAATATAGTGTCTCCTCGCTACCTAAGAGTGTTAGTTGAGAGGAAATGTTATGTTGTTCATTATCTCTTGAAGACGAGTAAGGGAGAGACGATATTCATAGCGTTGAGTCAGCGTCTGTCGGTCGCTGCGCGTGATGACAAGCTGCGTGGGAGAAGGCGGAGGAGGAGGAGGAGGAGGAGGATGTGGATGTGAGAGGCGGTGTGTGTGTGTGTGTGTGTGTGTGTGTGTGTGTGTGTGTGTGTGTGTGTGTGTGTGTGTGTGTGGCGCGGAGCCAGGGAGGAGGCAGGCAGGCAGGTAGGGTCTTTGTGACGGGCGGGCGCTACCTGGGGACTAAGGGTGGAGAGAGGGAGGTAGTAGGTGCCTCAGCCGCCCTTCCTTCGCTGCCACACCACCACCTACTTAGTCCTGCCTCCCCCTCCCAGAAACACCTCCCTTCTCCCTCCCGCACTCCCAAACATACCTTTACCTTCCCTCCCTCAATGACACACACCTACACCTCCCTTCTCTCCCTCCACCACATACCCCCATTTTCTTCCCTCCCTTAACTCATAAACTCTCCCTCCTCGTCGCAATGCTGTCAACGCTTCGACATCTCATTTGTTACTTTTGACCAATTATTCCTCACTCATCATAACTTAAGGAAATCAGATACGTGTCAAGATTACATCAATGAGTTCCAAACTGACAACTCATCATATTAGTTTTAAGGAGTGTAAGGCGCGCGTTTCTTGGTCAGCTCAGAAAACACATATGGACACACACACACACACATCTTTATCTATCAATTGTCTTAGAGTTCAACATTAAAATACAATGAAATGGTGTCAATATTGATTTTGTTAACTTTTTTTGGGTAGGAGACTTGTCTATACTTTTTTTTCAACGTTAATAGAGAATAATCAAGTTCAATACTTAAAAAAAAACCAGTAACGCTAGAGTTATTAGGTTATAACTGAAGTGCAGGAAGGATGGCGAGAAGAATGTGTTAAATATGAGAGTGAGAGAGGATAAGGGTGAGGGAGGGTGAGGATAAGGGTGAGGGAGGGTGAGGATGAGGGTGAGGGTGGGTATTGCAAGTTGATGGTGGGGGAGACAGGATAAAGGTAACGGGTGGGTGAGTCTGACTATGGTAAAAGGATGCATTGGGGAGGAAGGATATACTGTGGTGGAAGAAGAGGGAGGGTGATAGTGGAAGTACGACTCTGTGGTGGAGGTAGGTTAAAGGGGACGGTGTAGTGGTGGTATAGGTGGAGTGAGGTTGGTGGTTGGTGGTAGGTGGGTGCAGAGGACGTGCTCTACCGTGGGGACACAAGGAAGGAGGGGTCAGGTAAGCGACTCACCCTTGTCCTCGCTGTGCCGTCATCCTGCCTCCTACAAGTCTTCCCTGACCCTCCCTTACTGCTTTCCTCTCTGCTTCCAAGTCTCCCATTCCTTATTCCTGTCATTCGCTTCCTCTTTTTTCGCTCTGCATACAGTTGACTACCCCGCCCTTGTCCCCTTCATTGTGCACATCTCATATACCCTCATCTCCCACTACACTGCCTACATCCACTTCTACATCACAACACCATCCACCTCCTCCTCCCCTTCCCCTTCCTTCCCCCCTTCAGGTAATAACGCCTTGAGGCTTGACCTCTCTAGTTTACTTTCTCTTAAGGCGAAGCAAGCGACCATACACGAGGCACTGCGATGCGTGTCTAGGGGTAACCAGTGATCCTTTCTTCCCTCATTTAAGTTAACTTGGCTCGTAGGGATGTCTTTCGAGGATAGTGATGATGGAGGTTCTTTCCTGCTTCAGTAACGCTCTCTCTCCTACATGGTCTCTTTATTTCTCGTTTATGCATCGTAGCAGCGTTGTATCATTAGCCTTGGCGACTGTGTTATGGATCAGGAAGCCGAGGAGAGCCGGGAGGAATAGGCTGGGATGAGGTGGTCCCTTGGGGCAGCAGCAGCAGCACACCTGTCGCCAAAGGGATGTTGGACCACCTCGCTTCCTGTCCACTGTTGCACACGACGTCGCCCCATTGTCTTGTATCGGCGTGACTCCAGGTTCCCATAGTCCCTTGGGTGGGATGCTATCAGACCTCGGTGCTCTCTTGCCTTCTGTTTCAACTTAATTTGTATCATCTTCCTGTACTTTCCCGCGACGGATTATGGTTCTGTTCTATTGTCTAGTTACTGGAGGTTAGGTCGATGTATTCTTCATGCCCAGTTAGGTATATTTACAAAGGGGGAGTATAGGTATAGCTACCTATTCGGGAGACGAGACAAAACAATACAGGCGTGAGGGAGCAGGGAAGACATCAATTAGTGTAAGTAGTGATCCTGAATTCCCTAATCCTGGAAGACTGCGGGAGCATCTTTTTTTTTTTTTTACAACGGGCAATAAAGTGTCAATATTATGGTATTTGTATATTTCGTGTTCAGGTATATATTGTCTGCCTGGTGGTTTTTCTGTTTTTATGTATGAGCCAGAACAGTGATCGGGTGGGTATGGTGCATAATTTCATATTTGCGATAGTGATGGGATGTGGTAGAAGTGGTGTCCCCTCAACCCCCACTCCACCGCCCCTCCACTCTGCGTCCACAGCGACAGCAGCGGGAGGCGGTGGTCCTGCGGGAGCGTCGGGAATCACATCCTGGAGCATTACCACTACACCAGCGGACCTCGGCGACTTTGTTCGCCTCCATGGCGCCACTTCCGTCTTGCGACATATCCGTGGCATCCTGTCTCTTCTCCAGGCACGTCCTCAACCCTGCGTGCCTATAGCATGACGCCGAGGTCCAGACGGCATGCCGGTGGCGAGGGCTGGCCCGCCCCCAACGGGATTCGGGGCCAATAAGAGGCGGGGACAGTATTGATTAATTGAGAGCCATCCTGGGAGGCCGGGCAGCCTGCTGCCCCAGCGGGCCATGTGGGGATCACAGGATATGAGACAAAGCGAAGCCCTACTCCAGCAGCCTTTGTTTCCAGATGACTATCGCTGCGCAGTAGAACATGATCCTGGCACCGTCGCCCACCACTCCTCAGGCAGCCTTGTAGGCGGGCGAGATGGCCTCCACATGTTGCATTACATTAATAAGTACATCGGCCTTAGAATGAGAGTTTTGTATTGATTCATTAGGAAGGTTGAGGCCAGGAAGGTGTCACGGAGGTGCGTTGCTGCCACGTGTGTATGTCCGGCCAGGCAGGTGAGCCCAAGGGCCGCGCCTTAATCTCGTCCGTTGTCTCTACTTGGAAGCCTTCTTAGACATCTTGAGAGGCGCTCGCCGTTGTCCAGCAGCCTGTAAACTCTTCGAGTAATGCTATTCTTTTTGTCTGAAATAACCGAGGCATGCGTTTAGGTACTATTCTTACACAGTGACTAATACAGCGCAAAAGGCAGTGTATGTTATGCTTGTTGGCTGAAAGCAGCAAAAACTGCAATTCTGAGCAAAACACTGAGGATACTTTGTTAAAGGTCACCAGTGACAACTTTTATGTTCCTGACAGTGACACCAATATATGAATTTCATCCAAATCTCATCGTGTTTAAGCGATTACCATCTAAACAAGAGCACCTCTAAAGACATCTGGCAGCGAGGGAGTGTAGCCAGGTGCGGTAGTATCCCTCTCATGCCCGCAGGCCAGGACGCGTCCCCCTGCGCCTCGGGAAGCCATACGCTCTCCTTGATCTTCGATCACACGCACCGTTTTCGTTCACATCAGTGTATGATAGATGCCACTTTTAGCCAGTTGCAGTACGTGTAGGCACTGCTTATTTGATAGATGTTCTTGTTTATCAATAATTCTATAAATAGGTAAATATAATAAGATGACATATAGTAGATATAATGTGTAGTGTGTGGTGTAGTGTTTGATGGTGGTGCGGTGCGGGGTGGTGGTGTACGCGGGCAGCGCCACAGTGCCATGCGTTGCCATGCGTCGCTGCGTGGTGCGTGCCACCCGCCGCCACTCACTCGCCGACCATCACCTCTACACTACACACCGCGCTGGTCAGTTCCCGCACAAAAGCTCGTTAAGTCTAGTTTTTAAGTGTTGTTGGTTTGCCATCGTGTTACCGTGGATATATAGTGTATTTAGCTTCCCTCCTGTGAGTGTTTGGCGGCATGTAAACACAGGCGTGTATAGTATTGGAACGACTATTGTTTGTGCACACCGGGACTGTCAGTCAGCGTCTCAGGTAATTGTGTTGTGAAATTAACAGATAGGGTGAGATGGTGCTACAGTTTACATCAGCAAAGAACATACAATCATATCGCGCCTTTCCCTCCGCGAGGCTGAAGAACATTGAACAGTTAAGAGTGTTACAAAGGCAAGAAGAAGCTGGCAGAGACCCAGTTCGAGTGACTCCATCCAGCCGTTCCAGGTTGTGTTGCCAGAACCACTGGAAAGATGCAATTACCACTTTGACACCGTTGTGCACTGACATGGACTTAAACACACTGTAATAGTGAACTACAGACGTTGTGCCAAGTGTTTGCTGATTATATATACGAAAATGTGAGCGTGTTTGTGGTATAAAAGGTGGTACTAGAATGGTAGTGTTGGGTGCCGTGAGGGCCAGTGTTGGGTGGCGGATGTAGCGCGGCGTGACTCAGGACCTGGGCACACACACACACACCTCATCCTGGCAGTCTTTTGTTATCACTTGATGGGGGCTGTGACTGTACACTTCAAAAATACTAGTCATCCTGAGTGGTGGCTTCCCTGTGGAACTTGTTTGGTGTTGTAGTAGTATGTGATAGTTGCAGTGCCATTGCGATCTTTGCTTGGTGCAACCTGTTGAATGTTCAGCTTTGCTTACGAATATTTGTTCGTCCATGAGTTGCCACCTGCCAATTGTATGCTTGTGCTGTGGTGTAATTTTGACGCATGCACAATGTACATTTGTACTATTTTTCCTGAAGCCATGAAGATCACATGTCAGTTGAAACTTGAAAGGGGTAATACAATTTAATGGCAGGAATAAGGGTAGTTATAAGATTGCAAAATTGAATGTTGTAATTTGTTATTGTTCAATATTGATTTATATGAATTTCTCAAGTGTGTGATTTGTTTAACCAATATTACAGTGATGGAAAAAGTGTATCCATTTTTATGTTTATTAGTTTGGCATATTAATTTGAATTTATTTATCTATTTATGAATTAGATTATTTTCTTTATTATTTGAAGGAAGCACTACTTGGTGAAGCTTGTCTTCAAATCTGTTTGCTTTTTGGATAGATAGTATGTATTGTAAGATATTGCTGAAAGTAACAGCTAGCCATGTACAGTGTATATAAGTACAAAGATGTTGGGCATGATCATTATATTACTATTATGTCTAATGAAACTAGGTAATACCTTAATAATTATAAAATTTCTTTGTATATATTACAGATTATGTGGTGAGGGTTGAGAAAATATGGATCCTGGACAACAGTTCTGTTTGCGCTGGAACAACTACCAGTCAACACTTCAACATGTCTTCCACAAATTGTGGGTGGCAGGAACATTTGTTGATGTTAGTCTGGTAGTGGAAGGCCGAAGACTGGACTGCCACAAAGTTGTGTTGTCAGCATGTTCCTCCTACTTTGAACACATCCTTCGGGATCACAGCAGCCATCCCCACCCACTGATCCTTCTTCATGACCTTCCCTATTCAGCTGTGGAGGCTCTGGTCACATTCATGTACCGAGGAGAGGTCAATGTTAGTCAGGAACAGTTGGCTGCACTCTTGAAGGTGGCAGAGACACTAAGAGTTAAAGGACTGGCAGACTCGGGTGCCATAAGTAGTTTCACCAAACGGCAGCTGCTAGAACGCTGTATCCCTCTCCTGGAGCATGCACCGTGCAACCCCTCGACGCTCAACCCAAGCCCAGTGAACAACTTGGGAGCAGTGACAGTTCCGACCACATCCATCGTCCAGCCCAGGATGACCCCAACAAGAGTCAGTTTAGGTAAAACTGGTTCAAGTGTGCTCAAAAACCTGTGCAATGGAGGTGTTAAGAGAGGGGAGTCATTTGGTCCAAACACAAGTCCTGCTCCCAAAAAGAAGCGGCCCCGTTCAGAGGAACTGGTCCCCTCCATGTCCCCGGCACCTTCTCTCCCCTCGAGTGAGCTGCCACCAAGTGAAGCATCTCAACCCTCACCAGCATCCTCCACAACACCTCCTGAAGTAAGGAAATGTTACTTCTTTTGTAACTGAGTCAGTTTGATTGATTAATAACCTTTACAATTTGAAAACTATTCCTGTGACTCAGCTTAACAGTGATTTTTATTTCTCTTGTACAGATTTTCAAACAGGAAGCTGCAGATGAGACGGATGGAGAACTCCAGATAGATGAGTCTGCTGACCAGTCCCCTGTTGAACCCCCAGAGTGTGATGCCAACTCAAATGGTAAGTGGTAAATGCTCTTTGTTGATAAAAGAAAAACTAATTCTTGTTCTTTATGGATATTTTGTTTTTGCTTTTAAAGTAATGCATATATGAGTATATAAATCCTTGTGGTGGGGGCTGCAAGAATACTACCACTGTATTCCTTGCGTATCGTATAAGGTGACCAAAAAGGATGGAGCGAAGAGTTTGTGAAGCTCCTCCCCTGTGTCGTCTCCTATGAAAAGACGACACAGAGGGAGAAGGGAGTGTAAAGTGTCCCTGTACCTTAACTTTCTTGTCTTGGCTCCCCCCTTTCAGTGGGGATATAAGCCACATATGTAGATAGATAGATATTTTTTCCTATATTGCGGGTGATGTCACTTGAAAGAACCATTGCATCATGCAGACACTACTTGTAATATAGACCAGCAAGCATGGTGAACCTTGTACATACTTATTCTTCATCAATGCTTAAACAATCGTAGATTTATAACCTTTTGTGATATAAATAAAGACAATCAGTTCAGTGGTGGACCATGCAAGGCAGTAGATACAGTAAGAAGACTGTTGACATAATGTTTTCTAGGAAAAGATCAGTTTTTCATTCAGTTTTATATAGAAAACTGTCTGCTTGTTATATATGCCATAAGAGTTGACAACAGTTTCAGTATTCCGACCAGATTCCAGGTCTTTTATAAGGAATTTTTGTTGCTATGAATGAAGGTTCCTCTGTTGAGTTGGTGCCATGTTAGCAATGCGAATCAACAAGACTTGGTGAGTGCAGCAGCTAGAATGATGCTGATATGTGTGCTTCCAGAAAGTTGCACTGATATCTTAAGCACAAACAAACAATATTACTGTTGTGGTGCCACTTCAGTAGCAACAGTTAACTCAATGTTACCTTAACAAACCTTGACAGATGTTAATAGTACATCCACTTACAACTTGCTTATACCAACAGGACCCGAGGTAGAGACAGAAGCAGAAGAGGAAGAGTCCCATCTCAGTATGTCCCAGGAAACAAAATCTGTTCTGAAGCAGGATGTTCCTCCTCTCCACCTAAATGAGGGCACAGCCACCCTTCCTAAAGATGGTCTTGAACACTCTCACCCGTTTCCACACCTACATCAAGGGTCTCTGGACAGTCTGCAGGGCAAGGAGCGGACGAGCAGCATTGGTGGGAAGTCTTGTGAGAGGACCTACACTCACTTGGATCTAGAGGAAG
The DNA here is from genome assembly GCA_036785275.1 of Cancer borealis. NCBI lineage: Eukaryota > Metazoa > Arthropoda > Malacostraca > Decapoda > Cancridae > Cancer > Cancer borealis. The sequence continues at coordinate 97,569 of JAXIVD010000878.1, read as the reverse complement.
GTATTGAGGCTGTTCTCCTAGGGCATCTGACTCCAGCCAAGGCCATCGCACAATTTAGAATTCCCCGCAGAACCTTCTTTCGTAGACTCTCAGCTGTGAGGAAGAGCAGAGGAATACCATCTGCCAAGGAAAATGCAGCTGATCATTTCTTAACAGCCACAGCCACAGTTGGTGATACAGCTTCCCAACTCATGCTTCCTGTCTCTGACTCTGATTCTTATGCTGCCTCCCTCAAGATCAAGTCTGATCGGCCTGTGTTAATAGCTCCCAAGGAAGGGAAAAACAAAGGCAAAAAGGGGGATGGAGTGATGGCTCCAAACAATAGTTACTTTTCCTTGCTCAACTTGGCTGCAACTAATAACTATGATGCTTACCTTAACTACCTAAAGCTTGTGGCACAGCAGGGTGACAATGCCAACCCAGAGGAGATCCTTGAGGCACTGAGGAAGGGTCAAGTCAAGGAGGGCAAGCCAACTGTGGATGACAACAGAAATGTGTCTGAGGCAGCCCTTGCCCTTGTCTCTCACAATGTCTCTGCCGAGTAATGGCGCGTTGACGTCCAGTCAATTCTTTTTACTCCTCAGTGAAAGTGGTGGAATAGTACTTCTGCCTTGGGCTTCCTGTAGAGCCTGGTGCCAATTGCAACTAACCATTCCATACTACATTCCATTAATTTTAAGGCTTCTTATTGTATATACATTTATTTAAATGGATGGACGCATAGTTGATATTCTTCAGCCAAAGCATATCCTGAATATTTTTTTTCTTTTTCTTATGTACATTATTTATTGTATTTTTCCTATAAAGCTAGGGATATAGGTATGTTTCAGTATTATCCATATTTCCATGATTAAGAAGAGAAAAATTACACAGTGTTGACATTTGATGTACTTATGCATGCTCTTTTGAAAAGCTTGAATATTTTAGAAAATGAACCCTTCAACTCTTCTCTAAGCTGTGTAGGAATGAATTCTTCTTAAGCATGTTACTTTTATTCTTAAATTTGGTATTACATGGCAGTTAATTTAATGAGGAATACTGCTCTTTCTAAACCAGCTAAACATGGGATAATCACACCTTGGTATACTTGGAGTAATCTCCCAACACTGAAGTCTCAAAAACTGTGATAACATTTGGTACTTTATACTAATAATCATACTCAACTTGCACATTTGGCCTTCTCAAGTTGCTCTCTAGGATAAGTACATTGCTCCAGTATGTCATGTTGGGACAAAGCAAAGGCTCTGTCTGCCACATGGATCCGTCTGTGCCTTGTAGATATTGATTACGTTAGTCAGCTCTTTTAGGTAGGGATTTGCTTCTCTTTTTCTCAAATGGTGATGGTCTTCCTGATAGGTTTTGTACTTAAATGTAAGGCAGATCTGCAAAATTGTCACAGTGGAGTGTCTTCATGTTCTCTAACATGGTAATTTTCCTTTTTATATGAATTTTTAGGCTCTGTTCCGTGTCTAATGCTTAGTGACGAACATTTAGTGAGGTTAGCTTACTGAGTGGTTCTCTCCTGTCCTTGCATAACTTAGTTGTATCCTAAACACTTCCCCGAATCCTTTTGGTATTTTATTCTTTTGGTGCAGATTCACTTGATTTGTGATCTTAACTCCTTCAAGCCAAACAGCAGCATTGACTACCTATTCTATGTGATCACTTACATATGGCTGTCGTCAAATTGAGAACTTTTCATAATTAGTGTACACGTTGATAAAACCAATTATCCTTTGGTTCCTGTTAGGTTATTATAAGTCATGTGTTTTAACAGATTTATAACTTTTTATTCGGGATGTTTAGGAAGAATTTTAAAGTAATTTTTTTATTCAATGTTTAGTGGTGCTGTGTTTTTTCAAGACTCCATAATGTGACAAGTAGAGAATTTATCATCAAACAGAACTGCCTTTTATAATCTCTTTCTCTGGTTGTGGGAATCACTTGTACCTGTAGTTGCTCAGCTGTCTTAGAATTAGGCATAAAGTAGTTTAGTTAAGCTGTTACGAATATACAGGCATTGTTGGTCAGTATTTCCCCCTCCCATTGTCAACTGGCTTACTATTAACTGACAGTTGGGCTACCTAGTGCCTCAATCACCGTGAATTACTGCACTCAAGTAATTTACTTTCCTGACCACTTGAAGGATATCTCTGAGCCATGTGCTGCTCTTGTTCCTATAGTGAATATTATACTGTAATGCAAGTGTCATTGTTCATATAGTTGAGTAACAGATACAACTCTGCCATTGTAACTAGTACTCCGTGTGAAGGTGACAGGCATCGGGGAGGGTAGCCAGCACCTGTGAGCTGGCTGCTTCCTCAACCAAGACACTGTAAGGATGCAACTTGATGTGGCTGTGATGAATGCATTCAAAATGCTCCATATTTTATCTCAAATTTTAGAAAGCAAAAAATTTTTTATGGCCATCTGTAGGCTATTGCCTTGAAATATTCAAGCTTTCACATGTCACAGGCAACTTTTGCATTGAATTTCTCATACATAGTATTTTAGATGTAAATTGATCGAGTGCTTCCAGTTTCTCATGCAGTTTGAGAATATGTGCTGGTGTGGGTGTGAGTGTGCTGGACAGTGTTGGTTAATGTGGCTTTAGCTGCCCCAAGTGTCTAGCACATCCCATTGTGAATGTGTTTGACTATTCCCCCCCCCTCCCAAATCATTATGTGTAATCCCTCCATGTAAATGTTGAATCCTCTGTCAGACAGTGAACCATGTGCACGTGGCTGTGGGATACCTGGTGGAGCATTCATTCTTGGTGGCAATTATCTCTTGCTCATGTGCGGATTGAGTCTGTGGGTATTGAAGGCAGCTAGGTTATCTGAGGAAGTGCAAATAACCTTTCAGTGTTTTGTATTGAAACGGTGGCATTAATAAGTTAAGGTAAAGGTTAGCGATCTCATTATTTACATTTATGCCTAAGAATACTACATGTTAGTGGCATCTGTCCTTTGCTTAGCATTATCTTGGTACCTGCAATAGCTGGTAGCCCTAAATTGTGTTTATATTTTTGTTTTTCTCCGGGCTTTCAGCTATACTTGCTAAAGCAGATTTGACTTTGTATGTTTGTATGTTTTGAAGACAGGGCATTGAGTGCATGTTCTTGTATTCCAGTTATTAGAGTTACTGCTGGAATGTCATCTCATGAAAGTGTACTTATACAACCTGTATGCATGCAAGCATCAGTGTACTATGGCATGAAAGTAGCAATACTGTATTATAATTGCTTTTTCGTATAAATTGATCTGATGTGTACTTAAGATCTGATAAGAAACTGTGATAAAAGGTAGCTTCTCTATGCTTAAATACATTCCATTTTTGCCCTTTTGAAAAACTATACCATTCCATTCCACTTCCTGTGATAAGACATTTGCCTTGTATTAACATATCTGCTGATATTCCTAAAACATATGAACAGTCCCAAGCAAAAAAAGCAGAAATTATAACAGTAATTACATAAATATATAGGATTTAAGTGACCTTAACATTTAATACAATATTATATGAAAATTTAAGTGCTTTTGTATGTGGACAGATTCCTTTACTAGAGAGCTGGCAGAGGTGAGCCAGACATTACTTTGTGAGTTGCAGGAACCAGTCCTTCTGGTCCTGAACAATTAGAAATCTTGTACTTTTCTACAAGTTTCTGAAGATTTTTCAATAAAAGATTTTCTATAAAGTGTGTTGTTTTGCAATAAACACTAAACATTGAAGTGTTTCATGTAATATGGGTTAGTGAATTTAAAACTAGTGCCTGATTTTGAGAATGTCGGGCTTATCGTTTAGAATAATGTCCGGTACACATTCTTGCATATTTTATTTGTATGAGGCCATATAGCATTTTTATTTATTTGTACGGGGGGTCATATGCCATTAAATATAAGTTTGGAAAAGAGAATACATTAGTGTGGCATACAAGTTGATTATGAAAATATCTATATACCTGATGTTTTATCTCCATTAATTGGGGATAGTCAAGACAAGACATTTAGGGTTCAGGGAGACTATTTCTCCTCTCCCGTTTCTTTGTTGGAAAAAATGCAGAGAAGGGGCTTCCCAGACCCCTGACTCCGTCCCTCCATTCTAACATTTAATTATTGGATATCAATTGTCTCTTCATACATCAATGAGTTTCTGCGCGTTACATGCTCTATGTATATCATAAGAAATTTTCATGGCTGGTATGGTCCATCCCTTGAGTCAAACAATATTATCTTTTCTTCAATTTAAAGACAACAATATTTCGTTGTATCATTCCGTTTGTAGCAGATTAATGTACTGTTTCAGTACATAAAAACACAATAATATAAGGACGCTACAAATGATCCATAGGCCTGTTTCCTGTTTACTCCAATACGGTTTCGTCCAACATATCGTACTGGATCACTATCTTTGTTTATCTATCTACAAACACGTCCTTAATAACCTATCGCCACTGCAAAATAATATTAACTTATTCCTGTCTTCCAATAGGTGATATACTACACATGTCAATAGTGAGGATGGTGGATAGAAGGTGGCCCGTGAGGTGAGCTGATTATTAGTAAACAGTTGCCAGAAAGTTAGGGAGTGATCGGGAGTGAAGTGACCACTGTCCAGCAAGGTGACAAAGAAGACTGGACACGCTATTTGACATCAGTCCAAAAGTGTACCAAGGATCAGTCTTATTCACACCTTACATTGCGATATCGTTGACTGCACTGTTACTACGATTTACGACCCAACCCGTGTAATGAGTTCCTGGCAGTAGACTGTCAAGAGTACCAGAGTAACCACACTCAGACCTGATCTCCAGCCCAGGACACACGGATTCACAGACGAGTATCACTACCCCTTTAGTAAGTACCCTGTCTTTTATTCAATAATAAATATATGCGTGATATGCACCTAAACTGTTGTTCTACGCATTGTTAATCAGAATCAAAGAAAGAGGAAAAAAAAAAACACGTGTATGCACAGTGACAAGTGAAGGACCGTGTAGAACAGTGTTTAACCTGAGTTGACCACTGACCAGGGAAGTATGACATTACTTTAACCGGAGTGAAAATGTGGCGGACTACTGTTGCGCCAGCCGCCTTGGTCAATGTAAACAAGTTGACGTGACACTGTGTGTAATACACAAGTTATTAAAGATATTGGAAATATCATTGCAGCATCTGACAGACCTAATTAAACTCTGCAACTGTCATAATGAATATTTGTTCTATGTATAATAATTACGCAGTAAAATTAAACCATATCTTTTTGCCAAAAAATAGATTTCGTTCTAATTTTCTCGGAAGCTATTAGAGATATTGGAAATATCATTGCAGCATCTGATAGACCTAATTAAACTCTACAACAGTCGTAATTAATATTTGTTCTATGTATAATAATTACTCAGAAAATTAAACCGTATCTTTTTTCCAAAAAATATATTTCGTTCTAATTTTCTCGGAAGCTATTTGATATATTGGATATATCATTGCAGCATCTGATAGACCTAATTAAACTCTACAACTGCCATTATGAATATTTGTTCTATGTATAATAATTACGCAGTAAAATTAAACCGTATCTTTTTTCTAAAAAATATATTTCATTCTAATTTTCTCGGAAGCTATTTGAGATATTGGAAATATCATTACAGCATCTGATAGACCTAATTAAACTCTACAACTGTTATAATGAATATTTGTCTTATGTATTAAAGATATTGGAAATATCATTGCAGCATCTGACAGACCTAATTAAACTCTGCAACTGTCATAATGAATATTTGTTCTATGTATAATAATTACGCAGTAAAATTAAACCATATCTTTTTGCCAAAAAATTTCGTTCTAATTTTCTCGGAAGCTATCAGATATATTGGAAATATCATTGCAGCATCTGGTAGACCTAATTAAACTCTACAACTATAAAATTAATATTTGTTCTATGTATAATAATCAAGCAGTAAAATTAAAACGTATCTTTTTTCCAAATAATAGATTTCGTTCTAATTTTCTCGGAAGCTATTAGAGATATTTGAAATATCATTGCAGCATCTGATAAACCTAATTAAACTCTACAATTGTCATAATGAATATTTGTTCTATGTATAATAATTAAGCAGTAAAATTAAACCGTATCTTTTTTCCATAAAATAGATTTTCTTGTAATTTTCTCGGAAGCTATTAGATATATTGGAAATATCATTGCAGCATCTGATAGACCTAATTAAACTCTACAACTGTAATAATGAATATTTGTTCTTAGATCAAATTTAGCAGTAAAATGAAACTATCATTTTTTTTTCTTCCTCATTTTCTCGAAAGCTATTAGAAGTATTGGAAATATCATTGCAGCAACTGCTAGACCTTATTATACTCTACAACTGCCATTATGAATATTTGTTCTATGTATAATAATTACGCACTAAAATTAAACCGTATATTTTTTCAATAAAATAGATTTCGTTCTAATTTTCTCGGAAACTGTTAGAGATATACGAAATATCATTGCAACATCTGATAGACCTAATTAAACTCTATAACTGTCATAATAAATATTTGTTCTATGTATAATAATTACGCAGTAAAATTAAACCGTGTTTGTTTTACAAAAAATAGATTTCGTTCTAATTTTCTCGGAAGCTATTAGAAATATTAGAAATATCATTGTAGCATCTGATAGACCTAATTAAATTCTGGAACTGTCATAATGAATATTTGTTCTATGTATAATAATTGCGCAGTAAAATTAAACCATATTTTTTAGCCAAAAAATAGACTTCATTCTAATTTTCTCGAAAGCTATTAGAGATATAGAAATAACATTGCAGCATCTGATAAATCTAATTAAACCCTATAATTGACATAATGAATATTTGTTCTATGTATAATAATTACTCAGAAAATTAAACCATATATTTTTTCCTAAAAATATATTTCGTTCTAATTTTCTCGGAAGCTATCAGATATATTGGAAATATCATTGCAGCATCTGGTAGACCTAATTAAACTCTACAACTATAAAATGAATATTTGTTCTATGTATAATAATTACGCAGTAAGATTAAACCGTATCTTTTTTCCAAAAAATATATTTCGTTCTAATTTTCTCGGAAGCTATTTGAGATATTGGAAATATCATTACAGTATCTGATAGACCTAATTAAACTCTACAACTGTCATAATGAACATTTGTTCTATGTATAATAATTAAGCAGTAAAATTAAACCGTATCTTTTTTTTCCATAAAATAGATTTCGTTCTAATTTTCTCGGAAGCTATTAGATATTGAAAATATCATTGCAGCATCTGATAGACCTAATTAAACTCTATAACTGTCATGATAAATATTTGTTCTATGTATAATAATTGTGCAGTAAAATTAAACCGTATTTTTTTTCCAAAAAATAGATTTAGTTCTAATTTTCTCGGAAGCTATTAGAGATATTGGAAATACCATTGCAGCATCTGATTGACCTAATTAAACTCTGTAACTGTCATAATGAATATTTGGTCTATATATAATAATTACGCAGTAAAATTAAACCATATCTTTTTGCCAAAAAATAGAAGCTATTAGAGATATTGGAAATATCATTGTAGCATCTGATAGACCTAACAAAACTCTACATCAGTCATATTGAATATTTGTTCTATGTATAATAATTACTCAGAAAATTAAACCGTATCTTTTTAAAAAAATATATATTTCGTTCTAATTTTCTCGGAAGCTATTAGATATATTTCAAATATCATTGCAGCATCTGATAGACCTAATTAAACTCTACAACTGTAATAATAAACATTTGTTCTATGTATAATAATTACGCAGTAAAATTAAACCGTATTTGTTTTACAAAAAATAGATTTCGTTCTCATTTTCTCAGAAGCTATTAGGGATATTGGAAATATCATTGCAGCATCTCATAAACCTAATTAAACTCTACAATTGTCATAATGAATATTTGTTCTATGTATAATAATTAAGCAGTAAAATTAAACCGTATCTTTTTGTCATAAAATAGATTTTGTTGTAATTTTCTCGGAAGCTATTAGAGATATTGGAAATATCATTGCAGCATCTAATAGACCTAATTAAACTCTACAACTGTAATAATGAATATTTGTTCTTAGATCAAATTTAGCAGTAAAATGAAACTATCACTTTTTTTTCTTCATTTTCTCGAAAGCTATTAGAAGTATTGGAAATATCATTGCAGCAACTGATAGACCTTATTATACTCTACAACTGCCATTATGAATATTTGTTCTATGTATAATAATTACGCACTAAAATTAAACCGTATATTTTTTCCATAAAATAGATTTCGTTCTAATTTTCTCGGAAACTGTTAGAGATATACGAAATATCATTGCAGCATCTGATAGACCTAATTAAACTCTATAACTGTCATACTAAATATTTGTTCTATGTATAATACTTACGCAGTAAAATTAAACCATATTTGTTTTACAAAAAATAGATTTCGTTCTAATTTTCTCGGAAGCTATTAGAGATATTATAAATATCCTTGTAGCATCTGATAGACCTAATTAAACTCTGCAACTGTCAAAATGAATATTTGTTCTATGTATAATAATTACGCAGTAAAATTAAACCATATCTTTTTGCCAAAAAATAGATTTCGTTCTAATTTTCTCGGAAGCTATTAGAGATATTGGAAATATCATTGCAGCATCTGACAGACCTAATTAAACTCTACAACAGTCGTAATGAATATTTGTTCTATGTATAATAATTACGCAGTAAAATTCAACCGTATTTTTTTTTCAAAAATATATAGTGCGTTCTAATTTTCTCGGAAGCTATTAGAGATATTGGAAATATCATTGCAGCATCTGATAGACCTAATTAAACTCTACAACTGTCATAATGAATACTTTTTCTATGTATAATAATTACGCAGTAAAATTAAACCGTATCTATTTTCCAAAAAATAGATTTCGTACTAATTTTCTCGGAAGCTATTTGAGATATTGGAAATATCATTACAGCATGTGATAGACCTAATCAAACTCTACAACTGTCATAATGAACGTTTGTTCTATGTATAATACTTAAGCAGTAAAATTAAACCGTATCTTTTTTCCAAATAATAGATTTCGTTCTAGTTTTCTCGGAAGCTATTAGAGATATTGGAAATATCATTGCAGCATATGATATACATAATTAAACTCTGCAACTGTCATAATGAATCTTTGTTCTGTGTATAATAATTACGCAGTAAAATTAAACCGTATCTTTTTTCAAAAAAATAGATTTCGTTCTAATTTTCTCGGAAGCTATTAGAGATATTGGAAATATCATTGCATTATCTGCTAGACCTAATTAAACTCTACAACAGTCGTAATGAATATTTGTTCTATGTATAATAATTACTCAGAAAATTAAACCGTATCTTTTTTCAAATAAATATATTTCGTTCTAATTTTCTCGGAAGCTATTAGATATATTGGATATATCATTGCAGCATCTGATAGACCTAATTAAACTATACAACTGCCATTATGAATATTTGTTCTATGTATAATAATTACGCAGTAAAATTAAACCGTATCTTTTTTCTAAAAAATATATTTCATTCTAGTTTTCTCGGAAGCTATTTGAGATATTGGAAATATCATTACAGCATCTGATAAACCTAATTAAACTCTACAACTGTTATAATGAATATTTGTCTTATGTATAATAATCAAGCAGTAAAATTAAACCGTATCTTTTTTCCAAATAATAGATTTCGTTCTAATTTTCTCGGAAGCTATTAGAGATATTTGAAATATCATTGCAGCATCTGATAAACTTAATTAAACTCTATAATTGTAATAATGAATATTTGTTCTATGTATAATAATTAAGCAGTAAAATTAAACCGTATCTTTTTTCCACAAAATAGATTTTGTTGTAATTTTCTCGGAAGCTATTAGATATATTGGAAATATCATTGCAGCATCTGATAGACCTAATTAAACTCTACAACTGTAATAATGAATATTTGTTCTTAGATCAAATTTAGCAGTAAAATGAAACTATCATTTTTTTTTCTTCCTCATTTTCTCGAAAGCTATTAGAAGTATTGGAAATATCATTGCAGCAACTGCTAGACCTTATTATACTCTACAACTGCCATTATGAATATTTGTTCTATGTATAATAATTACGCACTAAAATTAAACCGTATATTTTTTCAATAAAATAGATTTCGTTCTAATTTTCTCGGAAACTGTTAGAGATATACGAAATATCATTGCAACATCTGATAGACCTAATTAAACTCTATAACTGTCATAATAAATATTTGTTCTATGTATAATAATTACGCAGTAAAATTAAACCGTATTTGTTTTACAAAAAATAGATTTCGTTCTAATTTTCTCGGAAGCTATTAGAGATATTAGAAATATCATTGTAGCATCTGATAGACCTAATTAAATTCTGGAACTGTCATAATGAATATTTGTTCTATGTATAATAATTGCGCAGTAAAATTAAACCATATTTTTTTAGCAAAAAAATAGACTTCATTCTAATTTTCTCGAAAGCTATTAGAGATATAGAAATAACATTGCAGCATCTGATAAACCTAATTAAACCCTATAATTGACATAATGAATATTTGTTCTATGTATAATAATTACTCAGAAAATTAAACCGTATCTTTTTTCCTAAAAATATATTTCGTTCTAATTTTCTCGGAAGCTATTAGATATATTGGAAATATCATTGCAGCATCTGGTAGATCTAATTAAACTCTACAACTATAAAATGAATATTTGTTCTATGTATAATAATTACGCAGTAAGATTAAACCGTATCTTTTTTCCAAAAAATATATTTCGTTCTAATTTTCTCGGAAGCTATTTGAGATATTGGAAATATCATTACAGTATCTGATAGACCTAATTAAACTCTACAACTGTCATAATGAACATTTGTTCTATGTATAATAATTAAGCAGTAAAATTAAACCGTATCTTTTTTTTCCATAAAATAGATTTCGTTCTAATTTTCTCGGAAGCTATTAGATATTGAAAATATCATTGCAGCATCTGATAGACCTAATTAAACTCTACAACTGTAATAATGAATATTTGTTCTAAATCAAATTTAGCAGTAAAATGAAACTATCACTTTTTTTCTTCCTCATTTTCTCGAAAGCTATTAGAAATATTGGAAATATCATTGGAGCATCTGATATACCTTATTATACTATACAACTGCCATTATGAATATTTATTCTATGTATAATATTTACGCAGTAAAATTAAACCGTATATTTTTTCCATAAAATAGATTTCGTTCTAATTTTCTCGGAAACTATTAAATGTATTGGAAATATCATTGCAGCATCTGATAGACCTAATTAAACTCTATAACTGTCATGATAAATATTTGTTCTATGTATAATAATTGTGCAGTAAAATTAAACCGTATTTTTTTTCCAAAAAATAGATTTAGTTCTAATTTTCTCGGAAGCTATTAGAGATATTGGAAATATCATTGCAGCATCTGATTGACCTAATTAAACTCTGTAACTGTCATAATGAATATTTGGTCTATATATAATAATTACGCAGTAAAATTAAACCATATCTTTTTGCCAAAAAATAGAAGCTATTAGAGATATTGGAAATATCATTGTAGCACTTGATAGACCTAAGAAAACTCTACATCAGTCATATTGAATATTTGTTCTATGTATAATAATTACTCAGAAAATTAAACCGTATCTTTTTTCAAAAAAATATATTTCGTTCTAATTTTCTCGGAAGCTATTAGATATATTTCAAATAGCATTGCAGCATCTGATAGACCTAATTAAACTCTACAACTGTAATAATAAACATTTGTTCTATGTATAATAATTACGCAGTAAAATTAATCCGTATCTTTTTGCCAAAAAATGGATTTCTTTCTAATTTTCTCGGAAGCAGTTAGAGATATTGGAAATATCATTCCAATATCTGAGAGACCTAATTAAACTCTACAACTGTCATAATAAATATTTGTTCTATGTATAATAATTACGCAGTAAAATTAAACCGTATTTGTTTTACAAAAAATAGATTTCGTTCTCATTTTCTCAGAAGCTATTAGGGATATTGGAAATATCATTGCAGCATCTCATAAACCTAATTAAACTCTACAATTGTCATAATGAATATTTGTTCTATGTATAATAATTAAGCAGTAAAATTAAACCGTATTTTTTTGTCATAAAATAGATTTTGTTGTAATTTTCTCGGAAGCTATTAGAGATATTGGAAATATCATTGCAGCATCTGATAGACCTAATTAAACTCTACAACTGTAATAATGAATATTTGTTCTTAGATCAAATTTAGCAGTAAAATGAAACTATCACTATTTTTTCTTCATTTTCTCGAAAGCTATTAGAAGTATTGGAAATATCCTTGCAGCAACTGATAGACCTTATTATACTCTACAACTGCCATTACGAATATTTGTTCTATGTATAATAATTACGCACTAAAATTAAACCGTATATTTATTCCATAAAATAGATTTCGTTCTAATTTTCTCGGAAACTGTTAGAGATATACGAAATATCATTGCAGCATCTGATAGACCTAATTAAACTCTATAACTGTCATACTAAATATTTGTTCTATGTATAATACTTACGCAGTAAAATTAAACCATATTTGTTTTACAAAAAATAGATTTCGTTCTAATTTTCTCGGAAGCTATTAGAGATATTATAAATATCATTGTAGCATCTGATAGACCTAATTAAACTCTGCAACTGTCATAATGAATCTTTGTTCTATGTATAATAATTACGCAGTAAAATTAAACCATATCTTTTTGCCAAAAAATTGATTTCATTCTAATTTTCTCGGAAGCTATTAGAGATATTGGAAATATCATTGCAGCATCTGACAGACCTAATTAAACTCTACAACAATCGTAATGAATATTTGTTCTATGTATAATAATTACGCAGTAAAATTAAACCGTATCTTTTATCAAAAATATATAGTGCGTTCTAATTTTCTCGGAAGCTATTAGAGATATTGGAAATATCATTGCAGCATCTGATAGACCTAATTAAACTCTACAACTGTCATAATGAATACTTTTTCTATGTATAATAATTACGCAGTAAAATTAAACTGTATCTATTTTCCAAAAAATAGATTTCGTACTAATTTTCTCGGAAGCTATTTGAGATATTGGAAATATCATTACAGCATGTGATAGACCTAATTAAACTCTACAACTGTCATAATGAACGTTTGTTCTATGTATAATAATTAAGCAGTAAAATTAAACCGTATCTTTTTTCCAAAAATAGATTTCGTTCTAGTTTTCTCGGAAGCTATTAGAGATATTGGAAATATCATTGCAGCATATTATATACATAATTAAACTCTGCAACTGTCATAATGAATCTTTGTTCTGTGTATAATAATTACGCAGTAAAATTAAACCGTATCTTTTTTCAAAAAAATAGATTTCGTTCTAATTTTCTCGGAAGCTATTAGAGATATTGGAAATATCATTGCAGCATCTGATAGACCTAATTAAACTCTACAACTGTCATAATGAATACTTTTTCTATGTATAATAATTACGCAGTAAAATTAAACCGTATCTATTTTCCAAAAAATAGATTTCGTACTAATTTTCTCGGAAGCTATTTGAGATATTGGAAATATCATTACAGCATGTGATATACCTAATTAAACTCTACAACTGTCATAATGAACGTTTGTTCTATGTATAATAATTAAGCAGTAAAATTAAACCGTATCTTTTTTCCAAATAATAGATTTCGTTCTAGTTTTCTCGGAAGCTATTAGAGATATTGGAAATATCATTGCAGCATATGATATACATAATTAAACTCTTCAACTGTCATAATGAATCTTTGTTCTGTGTATAATAATTACGCAGTAAAATTAAACCGTATTTTTTTTCAAAAAAATAGATTTCGTTCTAATTTTCTCGGAAGCTATTAGAGATATTTGAAATATCATTGCAGCATCTGATAGACCTAATTAAACTCTACAGCAGTCGTAATGAATATTTGTTCTATGTATAATAATTACTCAGAAAATTAAACCGTATCTTTTTTTCAAAAAATATATTTCGTTCTAATTTTCTCGGAAGCTATTAGATATATTGGATATATCATTGCAGCATCTGATAGACCTAATTAAACTCTACAACTGCCATTATGAATATTTGTTCTATGTATAATAATTACGCAGTAAAATTAAACCGTATCTTTTTTCTAAAAAATATATTTCATTCTAATTTTCTCGGAAGCTATTTGAGATATTGGAAATATCATTACAGCATCTGATAGACCTAATTAAACTCTACAACTGTTATAATGAATATTTGTCTTATGTATAATAACCAAGCAGTAAAATTAAACCGTATCTTTTTTCCAAATAATAGATTTCGTTCTAATTTTCTCGGAAGCTATTAGAGATATTTGAAATATCATTGGAGCATCTGATAAACCTAATTAAACTCTACAATTGTCATAATGAATATTTGTTCTATGTATAATAATTAAGCAGTAAAATTAAACCGTATCTTTTTTCCATAAAATAGATTTTGTTGTAATTTTCTCGGAAGCTATTAGATATATTGGAAATATCATTGCAGCATCTGATAGACCTAATTAAACTCTACAACTGTAATAATTAATATTTGTTCTTAGATCAAATTTAGCAGTAAAATGAAACTATCATTTTTTTTTCTTCCTCATTTTCTCGAAAGCTATTAGAAGTATTGGAAATATCATTGCAGCAACTGCTAGACCTTATTATACTCTACAACTGCCATTATGAATATTTGTTCTATGTATAATAATTACGCACTAAAATTAAACCGTATATTTTTTCAATAAAATAGATTTCATTCTAATTTTCTCGGAAACTGTTAGAGATATTGCAATATCTGATAGACCTAATTAAACTCTATAACTGTCATAATAAATATTTGTTCTATGTATAATAATTACGCAGTAAAATTAAACCGTGTTTGTTTTACAAAAAATAGATTTCGTTCTAATTTTCTCGGAAGCTATTAGAGATATTAGAAATATCTTTGTAGCATCTGATAGACCTAATTAAATTCTGGAACTGTCATAATGAATATTTGTTCTATGTATAATAATTGCGCAGTAAAATTAAACCATATTTTTTAGCCAAAAAATAGACTTCATTCTAATTTTCTCGAAAGCTATTAGAGATATAGAAATAACATTGCAGCATCTGATAAACCTAATTAAACCCTATAATTGTCATAATGAATATTTGTTCTATGTATAATAATTACTCAGAAAATTAAACCGTATCTTTTTTCGTAAAAATATATTTCGTTCTAATTTTCTCGGAAGCTATTAGATATATTGGAAATATCATTGCAGCATCTGGTAGACCTAATTAAACTCTACAACTATAAAATGAATATTTGTTCTATGTATAATAATTACGCAGTAAGATTAAACCGTATCTTTTTTCCAAAAAATATATTTCGTTCTAATTTTCTCGGAAGCTATTTGAGATATTGGAAATATCATTACAGTATCTGATAGACCTAATTAAACTCTACAACTGTCATAATGAACATTTGTTCTATGTATAATAATTAAGCAGTAAAATTAAACCGTATCTTTTTTTTCCATAAAATAGATTTCGTTCTAATTTTCTCGGAAGCTATTAGATATTGAAAATATCATTGCAGCATCTGATAGACCTAATTAAACTCTACAACTGTAATAATGAATATTTGTTCTAAATCAAATTTAGCAGTAAAATGAAACTATCACTTTTTTTCTTCCTCATTTTCTCGAAAGCTATTAGAAATATTGGAAATATCATTGGAGCATCTGATATACCTTATTATACTCTACAACTGCCATTATGAATATTTATTCTATGTATAATATTTACGCACTAAAATTAAACCGTATATTTTTTCCATAAAATAGATTTCGTTCTAATTTTCTCGGAAACTATTAAATATATTGGAAATATCATTGCAGCATCTGATAGACCTAATTAAACTCTATAACTGTCATAATAAATATTTGTTCTATGTATAATAATTGTGCAGTAAAATTAAACCGTATTTTTTTTCCAAAAAATAGATTTAGTTCTAATTTTCTCGGAAGCTATTAGAGATATTGGAAATATCATTGCAGCATCTGATTGACCTAATTAAACTCTGTAACTGTCATAATGAATATTTGGTCTATATATAATAATTACGCAGTAAAATTAAACCATATCTTTTTGCCAAAAAATAGAAGCTATTAGAGATATTGGAAATATCATTGTAGCATCTGATAGACCTAAGAAAACTCTACATCAGTCATATTGAATATTTGTTCTATGTATAATAATTACTCAGAAAATTAAACCGTATCTTTTTTCAAAAAAATATATTTCGTTCTAATTTTCTCGGAAGCTATTAGATATATTTCAAATATCATTGCAGCATCTGATAGACCTAATTAAACTCTACAACTGTAATAATAAACATTTGTTCTATGTATAATAATTACGCAGTAAAATTAAACCGTATCTTTTTGCCAAAAAATGGATTTCTTTCTAATTTTCTCGGAAGCTGTTAGAGATATTGGAAATATCATTCCAGTATCTGAGAGACCTAATTAAACTCTACAACTGTCATAATAAATATTTGTTCTATGTATAATAATTACGCAGTAAAATTAAACCGTATTTGTTTTACAAAAAATAGATTTCGTTCTCACTTTCTCAGAAGCTATTAGGAATATTGGAAATATCATTGCAGCATCTCATAAACCTAATTAAACTCTACAATTGTCATAATGAATATTTGTTCTATGTATAATAATTAAGCAGTAAAATTAAACCGTATCTTTTTGTCATAAAATAGGTTTTGTTGTAATTTTCTCGGAAGCTATTAGAGATATTGGAAATAGCATTGCAGCATCTGATAGACCTAATTAAACTCTACAACTGTAATAATGAATATTTGTTCTTAGATCAAATTTAGCAGTAAAATGAAACTATCACTTTTTTTTCTTCATTTTCTCGAAAGCTATTAGAAGTATTGGAAATATCATTGCAGCAACTGATAGACCTTATTATACTCTACAACTGCCATTATGAATATTTGTTCTATGTATAATAATTACGCACTAAAATTAAACCGTATATTTTTTTCAATAAAATAGATTTCGTTCTAATTTTCTCGGAAACTGTTAGAGATATACGAAATATCATTGTAGCATCTGATAGACCTAATTAAACTCTATAACTGTCATACTAAATATTTGTTCTATGTATAATACTTACGCAGTAAAATTAAACCATATTTGTTTTACAAAAAATAGATTTCGTTCTAATTTTCTCGGAAGCTATTAGAGATATTATAAATATCATTGTAGCATCTGATAGACCTAATTAAACTCTGCAACTGTCATAATGAATATTTGTTCTATGTATAATAATTACGCAGTAAAATTAAACCATATCTTTTTGCCAAAAAATTGATTTCGTTCTAATTTTCTCGGAAGTTATTAGAGATATTGGAAATATCATTGCAGCATCTGACAGACCTAATTAAACTCTACAACAGTCGTAATGAATATTTGTTCTATGTATAATAATTACGCAGTAAAATTAAACCGTATCTTTTTTCAAAAATATATAGTGCGTTCTAATTTTCTCGGGAGCTATTAGAGATATTGGAAATATAATTGCAGCATCTGATAGACCTAGTTAAACTCTACAACTGTCATAATGAATACTTTTTCTATGTATAATAATTACGCAGTAAAATTAAACCGTATCTATTTTCCAAAAAATAGATTTCGTACTAATTTTCTCGGAAGCTATTTGAGATATTGGAAATATCATTACAGCATGTGATAGACCTAATTAAACTCTACAACTGTCATAATGAACGTTTGTTCTATGTATAATAATTAAGCAGTAAAATTAAACCGTATCTTTTTTCCAAATAATAGATTTCGTTCTAGTTTTCTCGGAAGCTATTAGAGATATTGGAAATATCATTGCAGCATATGATATACATAATTAAACTCTGCAACTGTCATAATGAATCTTTGTTCTGTGTATAATAATTACGCAGTAAAATTAAACCGTATCTTTTTTCAAAAAAATATATTGCGTTCTAATATTCTCGGAAGCTATTAGAAATATTGGAAATATCATTGCAGCCTCTGATAGACCTAATTAAACTCTAAAACTGTCATGATGAATATTTGTTCTATGTATAATAATTACGCAGTAATATTAAACCATATCTTTTTGCCAAAAAATAGATTTCGTTCTAATTTTCTCGGAAGCTATTAGAGATATTGAAAATATTATTGCAGCATCTGATAGACCTAATTAAACTCTACAACTGCCATAATGAATATTTGTTCTATGTATAATAATTACGCCGAAAAATTAAACCCTATCTTTTTTCCAAAAATTAGATTTAGTTCTAATTTTCTCGGAAACTATTAGAGATATAGAAATAACATTGCAGCATCTGATAGACCTAATTAAACCCTACAATTGTCATAATGAATATTTGTTCTATATACAATAATTACGCAGTAAAATTAAACCGTATTTTTTTCCAAAAAATTAATTTCGTTCTAATTTTCTCGGAAGCTATTAGAGATATTGGAAATATCATTGCAGAATCTGATAGACCTAGTGAAACCCTACAACTGTCATAATGAATATTTGTTCTATGTATAATAATTACGCAGTAAAATCAAAGTCATGAACAAGTTTATATCAAAAACACGAAGAATAGAATTGAATTATAAGTAATCAGGTATGTCAACCACTCAACTGTGTAATTTAGGTGGTAAGCTTAGCTAATCAAAATGAATAAATTTAATTATTCTAAGTTTTCACATAAAATTTACTTTATTTTCCAACTAACTGTATGAATAACTATAAAATTGTAATTACACACACACACACACACACACACACACACACACACACACACACACACACACACACACACACACACACACACACACACATCAGTAATTAGTTATATGTTAGTTATGGACAGAATCACTGTTCAGCACACCCAGTGACAGAAACCACCATACGCCACTGGTGTGTATGCCTGTGTGTATGGAAGTATAGTGTAGCTCAGAAGCTGTTGGACGGCAATATATGTGTACTAAGAAGATGTAGGAACTGCAAAGGATGCATAAATCAGATCTAGGTAAGGAGATAAGCAGCACGCGAGTTAGGACGAAGGCTGACAAAAGGCACGAGTTTCGGTAAATTCTCATAGTTGCACCTCATATAACATATAAGGGTTTCCTTATCAGAGACGGGTGTAATATTGGAATTATACCCAAGTTTGTTACCTGGTGACATTTCTCCACATGTGAACTGGCCATGTTATAATTTCCATTAAGAATAGAGGGATTTAAAACTATTGGTACACCAGCTTTACATAGAGTGAAACTATTTGACATATTTTACATAGAGTAAACTAGAAAGTGGACTGTGTAGGTAATGTCTAAAACAATGAGCAACTCAATCATGTTACTCATGATAATCCAACAATCAGCACAGTTATTGGTGGTTGATAATGTAGTAAGGCCGGGTAATGGAAGGGGCAGGAGCAAGGGATGAGGAGAGGGAAGGAGCAAGGGATGAGGAGGGGTAAGGAGTAGGAGATGAGGAGGGGGCAGGAGCAGGAGATAACCATTACGGTGATGCTGTTATCATTTCCATTACTGTTTCCAAAACAATCTATTTCTACTAGTGCCTCGTATTCGAGGCTCTAAATTAAATAAACAATGCAATAATTTTTTTTTGCAGCATTAGAGTCATTAATAACAGTGGAGTTGAAGTAAAGAAAACAAATATATATAAAAAAAACCAATATAATTTCTAATTACACTTTTTAGAAAAATATTATGGAATGTACTTTCATATATAATAAACCTCTTGCATCTGACTGAGGCATTTACTTAAAATGCTCTCTGTCTTTACAGCCCAAATATCTAAGTATGAGTTCTACAGTATGTACAC
>JAXIVD010000878.1:42500-72500 GCA_036785275.1 Cancer borealis | reverse complement strand
TCAAGAAAATGAGGAAGAAAGTCATATTATGGAAAAAAGATACGGTTTAATTTTACTGCGTAATTATTAGTCTTAGAACATATATTCATAATGACAGTTTTTTTCTCTCTCTCTCTCTCTCTCTCTCTCTCTCTCTCTCTCTCTCTCTCTCTCTCTCTCTCTCTCTCTCTCTCTCTCTCTCTCGACGGTGTCTACTGTAGTATGTTACCAATTGTGAAAATACTACATAATTATGCTCCTTTATCCTATATTACACAATATCACAACACTCAATGTAGGTTACGTATTTACCCAATAGTATCAACTCAAAGTTCAATATAATCTATATACAGTATACAACTTTTGATTAAATATAATGTATTTGTTTGTACTTGAATGTAGTACTTGGTATTTTTCAAGTACTTCGTGTCTAAGTACAAGTACAAGTAACATTTTAAACTCCAAGTACAAGTACAAGTACATGTACTTGTACCCAACCCTGATTTACAGCGTCCCCACAAACTCCCCAGCTGATTAGGCTCATTTAGGCTCGCTACACTCCCCACCCACCCCACTCCTTAGAGTGAGAAGGGAGAAGGGGCGCAATTCTAGTGGTTGTCCCTAGACTAGGCGCCATGTACCCTAGGTAGTACGCCCTTGATCGAGAGGAATCTTCCCTAACTGCTCAACAAAGAGCACACTTACGCGTCCGACAGACTCCACCACCACCACTACCATCACCATTATCATCATGGTGACTCCACGAAATAGCCAATTATTTTATAAAACCCCCACATAAACCATGACTAGCAGCAATAACCGTTCCGTTTAATGCCACCCCTTCACAGTAAACGCACACAATCATATATCATTATCCTGCACACAATGGCAGTTATGTAAATAAGTCAAATATCAACAGCTTTTCTTTTTTGCATTCTCAACCTTCTCCTACGACTAGCTAATAATTTTTTTTAGGGCATATATCCACAACCAAACTCACAGTTACATACCATTATACAGATTATACTGGTTAAAACTGTCATTAGATAAAAGATAACATTTAATCTCATGCCTGTATGGTTGTGCTGTACACTAGAGTTAAGAGTTGTCTAATTTCTCAAGGCGCTGGTCAGGCCTCACTCACGTGCTGAGCAGACGACCTTGAGAGGCACCGATCCCTTCCTTGCCCACCATCTAACCCTTCCCCCCCTCACCCCTCACCCCTCAACCCCCGTCAAGCCACATCACATGTAGTACACTATTATACTAAGATGAAGCCAAAGGAGGTGTGTGTTAGATGGCTGGCGAGTGTTACGAGTTTGAGTGTGCAGATGTAAAGGGTCGAGGCCCGTCGAATCTGTTAACTGTATGCACATCTCTCTCTCTCTCTCTCTCTCTCTCTCTCTCTCTCTCTGTGTGTGTGTGTGTGTGTGTGTGTGTGTGTGTGTGTGTGTGTAACAACAAAGAAAAAAAACTTATCAGCCCTGACTCAGCCCATCCATTTCCTTCCATCAATCTGTACACCATGAACACACCCACTATCTTTAACCATCACAACAATAACACATCGTAAAAAGAAGCCAGACCGAGCTCCCAAGGTCTTGCAAAGTATGAATTCACTACACAGTTGCTACCAACTATGTAGTGAATGCATACTTTGTACACAGTAGATAAATAAGGTAATGTCGGGATGGAGGTTAGAAGAACGGAAATGGGGAATTTTTATCATAAGCGTTGGTGGTATGTCGTGGATGAAGGTATATGAAAACGGTTGAATGGAGCGGGGAACTTAATAGTGTTATGTAACAATTCAGTGGCTGGATATGAAGATCAGGGAGGGAACACACACACACACACACACGTAACCATGTGGAGTGGCTGGGTATGGAGGGACCAAAGATTATATCTGTATATAATCATTGGGACACACACACACACACACACACACACACACACACACACAC
Source organism: Cancer borealis (assembly GCA_036785275.1). Lineage (NCBI taxonomy): Eukaryota > Metazoa > Arthropoda > Malacostraca > Decapoda > Cancridae > Cancer > Cancer borealis. The sequence goes on along the minus strand of JAXIVD010000878.1, from coordinate 70,557 downwards.
ACACACTTAAACGAAGGTTGCGTTACTATACACATCTGTTGATGAAAATACTAACACATACTTCTAGTAAAATCCACATACAAGGCAGTTGTAATCATGCACTTCAATGACATTCCTTCACAATGAACCCCTGAAACACGCAACATCATATGCACACAGCAGTTTGACCTACACTCATAAGCTACCTTTCCATGCTTCCTCACTAACAGCTAATCAATGTTTGGTGCATATTTCCACCATCTTCACATCACTTATCTGCTTGATTAAATACTGACATCTGTGTACCATTGAACTGATCTTACCTTGATGAAGTCTTCGTTCATTTCGGCAGCTTCAAAGTATCATACACACACGTTGTCAAGCAATGAAACAATGCCTCCTCTCCCCTTGCCTGGCTGAACGTTTGTGAAAGATAAAATGGGCTGTTAGGTAGCTGTGCCTCAATAGTTGCCAAGTTATATATATATATATTTTTTTAATTTACATACCTTTATAAGAAACATTTCCACAATTTACATGTAGAAAAAAGGCGTAAGCGTCTGTATTTATTTAGTAGTAATACATTTTTGTTTTTGTTTTAAGGATACTGTTAAAATATAAATTATTATGGCGCTGCAGTACATTGCATAAGTTTATCCTGCAAGGAAAACGGACTGATTGCAAGGATTGACTTTCATAATGTCTCTTCTTAGATACTATCCTGTACAGCTGTCTAGCCAACTCTCGTAACACTTATTCCCCTTCGCACCTCATTGCTCCCTCGGTCCATACGTGTTATTCCACACGTACCACTAAAGTTGTATCATAACCATACAGGAAATTGACACAATTAATTCTTCTATGAATACTTTAATACAGGCACACAAATCCTTATTTTGTTATGGTTTAAAGTCAAATGGTACATCCTGTCAATAACTGTAAATGTCATCCCCTTATCTTGAAAATCCGCAGGACAATATTTCAAATGGATCACAATATAAGTGTGTTCACTAATTGAAAATATCTTAAAAAATAGGAAATCTTCACACTTATATTGACACCCATTGTACATGTGACACACACTGGACATCTCACAAACTGTATCATAATAATATTGTACTCTGTGTAGAAATATGGAATAAATATAAAATAATACAGTAGCTTGGTGGTGTAATGGTCAGCATGCCTGGATCATAACCAAGAGGTTCAGGGTTCAAATCCCTAGTCAAGTGGAGACTATGTACAGTACTTTCATGCTGTAGACCATATTCACCAAACAGAGAGAGAGAGAGAGAGAAAGAGATAGACATGTCAAACTCAAGGTATCATTCAGCCTGACACATGGAGATCTTGACAAACATTTACTGGTTGATAAGGGTCCCTCGCACCTGCTTTGCTGACGTGCTTTCCTCTGAGGTCTGCTGACTCTTGCGCTTATTCATGCCTTTCCGTTCAAGCTGCTTTTCTATTATCCTGGCATTATTTGCATAGGAATCAGCAACTTCTCTCTGCAATGACATGAAGAAAAATGTATCATATTATTGTATTACTGTATTATTGGTTGCAGCAAATGTATTGAACTGTTTAGCTATGTCTGGTGTGAGACCTACAGAAGTAAATTAATCTTTGAAGCTGATAAAAGATACAGTTGTCTATTTCTATCTGGTCTTTTCAACACTGCCAATCATGTCTCACTGTCTCAAGTAGATACAATCACCTATGACTCTTATCCAAATGAGATGGTATGAAATTTACGGCATATGATTGAGAATGAAGACAGAGGCAACTTAACTATATTCAAGTGTGTTATGACTGAAAAGAGAAGATGTTTGAAGAAGAGAAGAAAAGTAGTGCAAGAATACAATCATCCTATTCCTTCTATGAAAAGATAAGGCACAGATGGGGAGAGGAGAGTAATGTCTCCCTGAACACTAAGCACTAAGCTACCATTAATGGGAATAATAGCTGAGCATATAGATAAATTGATTGAGATATAGAGATTGATTTTGTAGGACACCAGAAAAGTATGTTTTAATGGCCATAATAAACCTCGGTACGGCATTAAATGATCAAAACTTACCGCTTCAATCTCGTCTTCCTCCTCGTCTATGGTGGAGACAGTGACAGAGGAGAACTTGCCCATGTTCTTGGTGTGGCGTGTGATGAGAATACGGTCCTTAGGCTTGTCCTCTACCTGCTGAGCCACTGACTTTCCTCCACTTTGTACAACACTTCCCTGAGGTGACAAAATGATGTGATGCAACAAAACATTTAGGAAACAAAAATACATATGTAACAAGCTATTTGAGTCAGTCTATCAACATTTTCATTGTTTTTTATTTCTTTATTTTGCCTCCAATGAATATACGTAATTCATTAATGGCATGTTACTTACCTTTACAACAAACACAATATTGGAGGTTAAATTGTGCTGGTAGTAAAGGAGAAGATTACATTTCTTGCACTTCTTCCTGTACTGCTTCTCTACGCCTCCTGTCCGCCTGATGTATATTGTCTCCTCCGGGTCACACACAAGGCGGTGGGCATGCCGTGACCCATCAATGACTCGAGCACCATCGCGCTTACGTAGAGGCAGCTTCTCCAACGAGCAGTCTGATGATCACGGATAACAGAGAGAGAAAGAACGATACGTAAAAACTGAACTTAAATAAAATCTATATTGATTTCTAACAGTAAATATGAGATCAAGTTTAAATAAAGGTATCTACTCACCCAGAATAAGAGCCATTTGCCCACATAGACAGTAGTAGACTATGAGTGGCTTGTCCTCACTGTACTCCTGTTGGTCCTTGGCATCGGACACCACCACACTCCCTGACACCACCTTAGGCATGCTGTTATAACTGCTGCACGCTCACACTGATCACTCCCTAGAAAAAAAAGAAGTAAAGTTATTGTTGATGATAAGTAGAGCCCGGATGTTTAGGCAAAATGCCATAAATTGCCTTTTTTTGCCTTTTTTGTGTGATTGCGAGTGATAATGCCTATATAACTAGATATAAGTCTATTGTGCCTTTTTTGCATATATCTATACAAAGTAACACTTTAGACACTAGATAAAAGTTTGAGAACACCACAATGAATCCTTATTGTCAATAAGAATTCATTAAGGTGTTTGGAAACTTTCAAAGCTTCAATAAGTTAATGAAGCTTTGACCTTAACAACACTGATTATCATTGATAACACACACAGAACCGCTAATACACCTTTCCCTCCAACACCCTAACACACCCTCTTCCCCCCCAAACACCCCCAAACATACCCAAACACACCCACCTGCCCCCCAAACACCCCCATAACACACCCCTTTCTCCCCCAAACATCCCCAAAACACACCATCTTTCCCTGAATAAATGCCTTTTTTGATGCCTATTTAGACGATTTATTTTGCCTTTTTGCCTGCCTATTTTAGAGTTTTTTAGTGCCTAAACATCCGGGCTCTAATGATAAGATTCTAATTTGTCTAGAATTTTATGCCTTACAGCGAGATAATGGATGCAGTTTATTTCTCTAAGTCATAATTTTTAAACATTAATTTTATATCAATAGACCACACTGCTTTATTCAAATTTTATAAGGCAAGCTACGTGTTTACATAATTTTATCTTATTTTTTATAATCTAACAAAACCTAACCTAACTTAACATAACGTAGTAGCCCCCTCCCCTGACCCACTCTACTAGTTAGTTATTGAACAAAATGAATATCTCAGCAACAAGTGATTACCGACTGAAAAGCAATACAACATTATCTTATACGTGCAGAAGTCACATCATATAACAGATAGGTGTCCTTCGCAGTGAGACGGGTGTAACACTGTAATAATAACAATCTGGACAGGCACATGGGCTACCAGAGCATCACACACACATGCTCTCTCTCTCTCTCTCTCTCTTGTATGTAATCTGATGATCTACCCATTTAATTTCATGGTTAATTTAGTGACAATTTATATGGTGAGTGAAGGATGTATCAGCGTCCATATTCACTCGTACCTAACAAAGTAACGAAAATAGTAATGGCATAATGGGGATAGGTGTTCCTAAATAACCAGATACTGAATAATTTGAAATGTTCCTTATAACTAAATACTGAGTAATCTTAAGGCGAAAGGAAGGGACAAGACAAGACCAGAGTAAAGTTCACAGGTAGGAATATCAGACGAGATGAGACGTTTACTCACCTGAGATACGCCCTTGCAGGCAAAGGTAGCCGATTACTTTTATCATACACTATCTATTATTAATCTTGTGCCTATAGTCTTGCCTTTCAGTTAAGTCCTGTGAGCGTGTGAGAGACGTGGAAGCTGGAGCATCTTTAGAAGGACGTCTTGTAAACTTGTAAGTACTGATGCTGCGTGTGTAGGACTTTTTTCAATATATTAATTACTCTTATTTAGTGCTTATTAGTTAAAAGGAAAGTATATATAGGATTGGGTGGCCTTCAAAAAGTATTGCTATTATTATTATTTATTTGTTTATGTGATGATAAAGTTCTATGTTCGTATCTCTCAAAACATGGAACTGTAATCATCATTATCATCAGCCATCACCACCATCATCATCATCAGCGGACTTAACTAAAACGTGAGAGGGGCTGCCGGTGTGGACTTTATTAAGGACAACTTTCATCCCTTGACACGGCTTTCCCAGACATGAGGTGAGTTTTAAGTTACACTCCCATTACCTCCGTGCAAGTTTAAGTACGTATCACCGTTCTTATTGGCTTGTCATGACCAGGGGAGGCCAAAAGGGGCGGGGCTGTTAATGTCATGACCTTTCCATTAGAGTCATACGAGAAGAGATGTTTTAGAGATGTCTGTAACTACCTATAGGCTAGTTTTGTAAATATAATAGTTGGGAATATGTAGGGCAAGAGTAAGATTAAATGTGTATTGTAAGTAGCTGGATAAATGTGTAATAATGGTTTTGGTGTTTGTGGTGTGGCTTCCCGTAGACTATTAATTAAATAATGTATACAGATAGATATTACTAACTCGATCATCTCCTTCCACTAACACTTTCCTAACTGTCATGTATAGTCTACTAACTTGTAAGTACAATATCCTACAGCCAAAACAGTTATAGGTATTTCCAAATTAACTTAAGATAAATTTGACTAACTTGATCTCCTTACACTAACACTCACCCAACTGACATGTATAGTCTCCTAACTTGTAAGTACAATATCCTACAGTCAGAACAGTTTAAGTCATATCCAATTTAAACTTAAGATAGATTTTAATACATCGATATTCTTCTAACTGGCAAGTATAATCTCCTAACTTCTAAGTACAATATCCTACATCCAAAACAATTTAAATAATTTCCAAATTAAACTTAATGTATTTTGTAACCTCCAACCCTTTGAGTGTATATCTATGGATTACTCTCATAAATATAAACGTTACAATATCATGTTACACACAGCACAACTGACGCCACCTTGAGCTCTTCTGTAGAGGAACTCCATCAAGAGGAACTCCATCAAGAGCCTCCAGTTGTAGGTAAGGACACTCCCTCACTTCTAAGGATGTGTGTGTGTGTGTGTGTGTGTGTGTGTGTGTGTGTGTGTGTGTGTGTGTGTGTGTGTGTGTGTGGGTGGGTGGGTGGCGTTACATTACCATACCCTAATTCTATTATGCTGGGCAATTATTATGTATACACCTAAGGTTTTCAAGGCAACACAGAGCAGTAGGATGTATCAGGAAGAAAATCATTATAAGTATCAGTAGTAAGGGAATTATGATCAAAGGCTTATCTCCTGGTGATCTTAATTGAGTTTCACCTAAATTATGATTGTGAATAGTTTTAGAACAATATATAACTGAAATTTGTTGTGACTTTTTTTTTTTACAATGAAATAACAATCTCTTCCTTGCAAAGTTTCTCAGGATGACTCAAACTCAGGAGGAATGCAGTTATCAGGTGACACGCTGGTGTTCTATCCTCCTCTGTATGTCCAGCGTTACCAGGCAGTGGAGAAGATCATAAACAGTAGCATTGTACCAGTGAATAAGGTGAGGGAATGTGTGTTATCTATCCATCTATATTTATAAGAAATGACTATCTAATTTCTTATTATCCCTTTATTCTTTTTTCATAGCTCATATTTTCTTTTATTTATCCTCATGCATCTATTAATGGAAAGATTTTATACAAAAGCCTCTTAGTCATCTATCATCATCTGTTCAATTATGAAATATTATAAGTCAAAACAACAAGCACTTGACAGCACTACTTCCCTATAGGTTGTGGACATTGGAAGTGCTGAGCTGAAATTTTTCCGTAACTTGCGAAACATCAGTGGAGTGCAAGAGGTGGTGTTGGTGGATGTTAATGAAGAGATACTACAGGTAAAGTATTATATTATATGATAGTGTTGGTCTGCATTTCTGAAACCATGTAAAGGTGCTTCTATAACAAGACAATTTACTTCTAGACAAAGGTTCCACTATTTAGTTTGGATTTTTGAGGGATTACTGAAGTGTATGTATATATTCCACCATTATATCCATGATAATTGATACACATCTATGTATATTTAGAAATCAATCACGTAGTTTAATTTCACAGCCACTAACTCAAGAATGTGATAAATATGTTCCACCTTGTCTCCCATTAGTACTGCCTCACCATAGTTGTGTGTCATCCTCTAGAGTACTGCATCACTGCAACTCACTTCCATCCCATACATGTCATTCACTATCCTGGCTTTCACAACACCATTGTTCCATCTATTTATAATTTTTATTCATTATTTGTATTGCGGTTGTAATTTTACATTGCAGAATAACAAACACCGTGTTCAGCCCCTGGTGGCAGACTTCTTGCTGCGGAGACTGGATCCTTTCACAGTGAAGGTTGTGTGTGGTGATGCCCGGACCTATGACTCCGTCCTCTCTGGGGCCCAGGCAGTCACTCTCATTGAAGTGTGAGTCAATGACATTACTATATTGGCAAAAGATATCACTTATCTAGTTACATTGCAGTAACACAGAATATTTAGTTCAACTTTTATCACAAGTCATTCCCACACACCATTATTGTCCACTTCTTGACCCATTTATATAAATAACAGTGTTTACATACAAATTTTCTTGTGCAGCATTGAGCACATGAATGAGTGTGACCTGCCAGCACTGGTGGAGTGTGTGTTTCAGCATGTGAGGCCACACATGGTGGTGGTCACAACACCTAATGCTGACTTCAACAAATTCTTCCCCAACCATACCCCAGGAAAGTTCAGGCATTGGGATCACAAGTTTGAGTGGACAGCTGAGGAATTCCAGAACTGGTAAGCATTGAAGTATTGATGTGAATCATGATTTAAGGACACCTTTCTCATAACTTTCTATGTCAAACATATATAAGATCCTTTTTAGTTATTATTATGATTCACTTTTTCAATTGTCCATGCTCCTGTGTTTTCCATTCATCAACATCTGAGCGCTACTATTTCTTTCAATGTTAGGTGCCTGGGAGTGGTGGAAAAGTATCAAGATTACAAGGTTGAGTTTTCTGGGTGTGGTGTTGGGTCAGACGGCACATTCTGTACCCAGATGGCTAGTTTTTGGCACCACACAGAGTACCAAGAGCATCCAGAGGCTGTATTCAAATCCAACATGACACCCACATCTTTGGGGGAGGTGGAAGACTCTCCACAAACCCCAGGAAAGTTCAGGCATTGGGATCACAAGCTTGAGTGGACAGCTGAGGAATTCCAGAACTGGTAAGCATTGAAGTATTGATGTAAATCATGATTTAAGGACACCTTTCTCATAACTTTCTATGTCAAACCATAGACTACACTATACTTGACTGGACACTCGAAATCTGACCTTTTGCAAACCGGTCCTACAGCAGATTTTTAGAAAAATCAAATAAAATACTTAGAAATAAGATAGGAACCTCAAATGAAAAGCAAACACTTCAGAGTGATGTAGAGAATATGTTTATGAGCAACAAAAACAAATTAGTCAATGTACGTCATCAGTGGGCGACAATTATTAAATCCTAAGAAACCAAGAAAAACACAAAATTTGCAATAATTTCCAGGAATATTGGAATTTCAATCTGAAAACACTTACATGCATAGCCCATGTAGTTCATATTAATATGCAATACCATAGAATACGCCATACGTGACTGTGCACTCGAAATCGGGTCTTTCGCAAATGTGTCATGAGGCGATATTTTGTTTGTTTTATTTAAATAAAATACTTAAAATCATCATAGAAACCTCAAACAAAAAGCAAACAACTCAGAGTGATGTGAAGTATATGTTTATGAGCAACAAAAACAAATTAGTCAACATACGTCATCGGTGGGCGACAATTATTAAATCCTAAGACACCAATAAAAACACCATATTTGCAATAATTTCCAGGAATATTGAAAATTTAAACTGAAAACGCATACATACATAGCCAATGTAGTCCATACTAATATACATGCATGCTTGAAATAAGATTTGAAACTATTTCCAAATATTCTGTTTGTTTTCTACGTTTTCACTGAGCATGGCAGGATACACAACACCTTAGTGTTGAGAGTAATTGTAAAATATAACCAAAACTTGAACACAACACCCTAAGTCACTTGTAATCAATTCACTCATACTCATACTTCACTCATACTTTCATATACCCATAAATAACATCAAGAAAAAATTTAACATTCCTAATCAACTTACGATGTTTGCTGAGTGTCATCGAGAGAGCGTTTCTCAGAGACTGTGTAAAATAACTCCATTGTAATTCCTTATTGGTGATGGTCTCTAGTCAGTTTGTTGGTTTCATTGCCTCCTCCTCCTCTTCTATCTAGCAATGTTCTTTCCAATGATCTTATCACCATACATCACTTTCCCGGCGTACGTACTTTTCCTTTTATCCTGCCATGTTCTGTGAAAACGTAGAAAACAAACAAAATATTTGGAAATAGTTTCAAATCTTATTTCAAGCATGATTCAGAGTATACAATAGAAGCTGATGAAGCTACGGTCACACTAGGTTTTGCTAACGCTAGCCTGGCTTCCGTTTTTTCTGGATTTACAGCGATACGACTACCAGTTTGGTTACACACGTAGAAGAACTAACCTTGTGGAATCAGCTGATCATAACAACAACACAAGCCGTTATGGAGGAAGCACTTCTCTTCTTCTTCTTCTGCTCATGAACATTTTCCATGAGACTTATAATAGCGTCATGGGACCAATGAATTGAACTATTTATGTTGTTGACCTTTGTAAAGGATTGTTTTGGTCTTCTTCTTCTTCTTGTGACCTCTTTCGCCTCTTGCCTTTCGCGCCACGAATTAGCCTGTTCGCAGCTAGGGTCGTAGACACCTATCAGCGCTAGAATTTTTAATTTTCTCCGATTCTCCGGGGCAAAGGGGTGACTTAGTTAATTTAGAAGCCGATCTGCAGAAAAAATACGACATGAATTACTGCACATGTGTATTTAAAATTAAAAACATAACCTTAATGTTATTATTCTTACTTACTGGTGCATGATAAGGCTTTGTTAATTGTATTATAAGATAAAGCTACAATTTGGTAATTATTATTTTTTCAGTAAGTATGAGCAGTAAAAATAAAAGGATGTTGATTTCGGCTTATACATTTTATCTGAGTGTGTTAAAAAATATTGGAAATCACTGTCACGTCTTATATACGAAGGTGATCAGTGAAGGAAACAAAAACAGCACCGCTGCCAGACGTACGACGTAGTATACTAAGCGCCGTTAAAAAGACTGGTATTTATCACTATGGAGACATTTTACTTCTAATAAACCCTTGCCACAGCATTTGCAGCTGACAATGCCATTAGGAGTTGCTCTGAGTAGCCTGCTAGTGTTTGTTGTGGTTTGCTGCCAGTAGCCGAGGATGTAGTTGTCGTACTGGAAAAAATTAAGTGCGACACAAAATTATATTTTCTATACATTACATGGATTTGCCTATTGTTTGGTACATTCAAATGAAAGTATGTATCAGTATATGCCCATTGAGATTAGTAGAAAATTACAAATTGCTTGCCTTGATACAAATATAAGCTGTCTTAAGAATATCATATGAAATTATGAATAGAGGCTTAAACGATGTCATATGCCGTCGGACATCATGAGATTAATAGACTTAAATTTCATACACATCAATGTGCAATAATACACCCGTGTAAGCTTGTAAAACTTGCCCCAAAAAGTATTTATTTTCCGGCAAAAATTACAAAATCTGGCGCTGTCTGGTATCAAAATGCTCACTGCGAACAGGCTAATTGTTATGAAAAATTAATTCCCAAGCCGATATAACGATTATATGACATTTGATCACAATCAAATCATATTCAGGAATGGTTATTTCACAATATGTGATGTTTTATTTCAGAAATTATTGCGAATTTGCCAGATTTTTTTGCTATAAACAATAGGCTTTATACACAACTCCCACACGATTTTTCACTCAAACTTGTAATCTTTATGTTAATTTCCTATTTGCAAAAGTTGTAAAATAATTTTTTATGTTCAGCCATGGTTCAGCAATCATTACTGATTGTAAAGACATGACATACAATGTCCTAAGTAGAATATGAACTGATATATGAAGTATTATCTGTCATCACTCATAGCAGCGGAATCTATAGGACCGAAATGTAATATCGTCTGTCAGCGATTGTCGCGAGTGTCCAGTCAAGTATGGTGTAGTCTATGGTCAAACATATATAAGATCCCTTTAAGTTATTATTATGATTCACTTTTTCAATTGTCCATGCTCCTGTGTTTTCCATTCATCAACATCTGAGCACTACTATTTCTTTCAATGTTAGGTGCCAGGGAGTGGTGGAAGAGTATCAAGATTACAAGGTTGAGTTTTCTGGGTGTGGTGTTGGGCCAGACAGCACATTCTGTACCCAGATGGCTAGTTTTGGGCACCACACACAGTACCAAGAGCATCCAGAGGCTGTATTCAAATCCAACATGACACCCACATCTTTGGGAGAGGTGGGAGACTCTCCACAAACCACTGGCATGAAAAATACGTACAAAATTGTAGCAGAATTTGAGTTTCCAGTTGACAAGAGAACAAAGGAGGAACGGGAGACAGATTATGCCCTGAATCGCTTCAACTCTTTAAGAAACTTTCTAATAACAGGAAGGCAAGACGTGGTGTGCAACTTTCCGTGGTGGCAGCAACAAGATGGAGAACTTGACTCACTCTCATCTCCTAATGAGTCTACAGCCTCTGAGTGTATTAATTTTCTCACACCACATTTTGATAATGAAGAAGCTGCTTACAAGTGCGAGGAAATGATGAACGAGTACTGCTTCTACATAATAGACAACAGATATGCTCTCATCCCCATGAGGTCCCTGGTTCAGTGGGTCAACAATGGGGATGAAGCTGACCTGGCAGATGAATTAATCAGGTAAGATATTCACTTAAACCTCCCAACACACACACACACACACACACACACACACACACACACACACACACACACACACACACACACACACACACACAGACACAAATGTAATACTTTTTGTAGCGTCTTTGTGTATTTCTGTGACTGTGTTGTTATCTTGGCAGTAATTAAGTTTGTTTCCATGTATTAATGTCAGTTTGATAGTAACAGTTATATTTCATCATAATCATTGTCACTGGCGTCATTACATTATAAGTATTATAGCTTAGTCGAGTACTCTGGTGTATGTGTAGAACCAATGTGTCCATATATTTTTAGAATATCTTCAGTATATTCTATAGTAATTCTTATAAAAAGAACGAGTGCTACTAAATAAGGTTGTCTATTCCTTATAATGTAAACAATTTATTAATGTTCATTATAACTGACTGGAAAAAATATTTATACTTGTGTGTTATCATGTTTGCATCTACGTATATGTGAAGGGGCATGACATGCATTGTCTTATTGTTCTGCTATAAAGCTTGAGCTCCCCTTCAGAGGGGTGTAACCATGGTTCAGGCTTGTTGCGTGTGGTGCATAGTGTTGACCAAGCCTTGTTGAGAGTGTAGGAATGATCACCATGTGGGTGCTAGGACCAGGCTCTGCAGGGAATGGAAAATAGAGAAAGCGAGCTAGAGTGAGAGAGCGAGCTATCAATAGTAAGAGAGAGAGAGAGAGAGAATATATATGTGTGTGTGTATTGTTATTTTATCTAGTTGTAATTATCCAGTCATACTATATAGGTTTAGAGATAAGGTTATGCTGTTCTGTCTCATATTAGCCTTTATCCAGTATACTTTTATTGTTGGAAGAATAAAGCGACTGTGATGGGAGACAGAGCCTCAAGGAGTGTGGTGCTGGGGATCAGTCCCTTCTTGCCAAGGTGCTTAGAGGCAAAGATGTGAAGGTATATAGAGGTATATAGAGAGAAACTTTTAAAATTATTGATGTTCTTTACTCATAGCACCTTCATCTGCAATCCTTTCCAATCAAAAGTACTTGTATTTGGGAAGCGAAATTTCCGGATTTTACCCAGTCATTTTAATCTAATTAAATGTTCTTTCATTTACTATTGTCCAAAGTTTTTCTATTTTCTTTTTTCCAGTCAGTTTATTGCTTTAGATTTGATTAGGTCTCACCGTCCTGCCAATATTGGCAATATTTCAGTCAATCAAATCTCTCCTTGTATGACACTGCCTTAGTCTCGGCACCTTTGTTTGCTGCTACTCTTTACATCCTCATGAACTTGTTGGTAAGTTCTCTCCTGTATGAAGACTTATCCATGGCTGCATAGACCTCATTAACACTATCAACTCTCTATATTTCTTCATCCATATGCTGTAATTAAAATTTTTTTTTTATATTCATTAGCAGTCTATGTCCCTCTACATAGTTCTACTGTATGTTTTTTTTCTGTGCGTGTGTTTGTGTGTTTGTGGAGTTACTGTGTTATTCAAGTTGGGAGTTAACATGTGTTCTATATGTGCTGGCATGCATTGCACAGCTCTTATATCGAAGTGCAACTCTACCTGCACCTCTGCCTCAGCTGCAGGAAGTGAGCTTATATTCAATTATATGGGTTGGCCTGACACTTGAGGAACCATCAAAGTTTTTGGTTACATTGTACATGTGATAAATGTATTTCATCAACATTACAAAGTAGCATTTTAAGTCAATATGTACTATTAACTGCAATCATGAGTTTAAAACAAAAATGTAACTTGTACTTCAAAGGTCAAATTAGCTCACAGTATACCACAATGTTCAATGTACTTTCCGAGTACAATATATGCGGGAAAATATTACTTGCAATCATACAGCCTCACAATGTTATCCTCCATCACTACTACTGTTGCCTTTATCCCTTACCCTTTGTCCAGTTATATCATCCCTGATAAACACCTTCTATTCTTTTCCCTGACTCCTCCCTAAATCTCGTTTCCAAGTATTTCTCATGACCTTTAATATGTATACACATACAGTATTAAGGATATTGTGACCACAGACAGAATAGAATCACCTTTAACCCTGTGCGTGGTTCCCTTGGCTGATGACTAGGGAGTGGTAGTGCCAGCTAGTAACTAGACTTGGGTGAAAGCTCATTTCACCTAAATTGAGCTGTTGCTATATTTTTATATGTAATTTCTGCAAAAGCTTTTATATTTTGGAATATATGAGATGACTTTTTTTCTTCATATATATAAATGTTTCATCTGGTTCTGATATTCACTGTCTTTCCAATATAAGGTAACATGTGAAACAGTACAACTTGTGTTTAGTATCATTAATATACAATGCAAGTGGGTCAGGATATGATGAAGCAGTGCATAGTGACACGTGATTGTTTAAATTGTAAACTGTAACGTTGCTTCCATGGAGGTTTAGTGACTTTCCAGACTGACCACACCTGTTACCTAAAGACAGCTTGTAATTGCTTATCAGTTGACACGGGGTTGTATTAGTACACCAACACTCTTTTGAATAGATCACTCGTGTAGAGTACTGCCTTCACCTTACATATATCAAATAGATGAGTCAGGTGCTAAACGTTTTTTTGTATCTGGTTATGACTCACCAGATGCTGAATTATCCTGAATTTAATTTCTGAATCAATTTCATCCTATAGTTGTTTCCTTGTGATATTAATGAGCTTTTCTTTTCATGAAATGCAAGGAGAAACATATCAAAACTTTATCCTTTATAAAAAAAAATGGAGGTTCCCGTTTTGTTAAGATCCTGAAACATTGTAATGCATTAATTTTGTTCTAAATATGGAATTGGACACAGTTTCAACTGCATGTACTGACCTGTATTTGGTGCATAGATATTGAGTGTGTAGTGTACTGTACAACATGTCACTGTACTGGAAAGAGGGTGAATATGTCCTATTCTTTGACATGGAATGGGACATCAGGAATTACAGAAAGAAATGAACAAATTAGCTTGGACTGATTATGTAATGCCATTGTGAACACGTAGTGGAGGCACTGCTTACCAGCCTGCTCTCGTATATTCCAGAAAAAAGAATGAATATCTACTAACCAATGATAGTACTCTTCACCTTTACAATGTTTTCTCTTACCATATGTCAAAGATCATAAATAAAGATACTGAATAAATCACTGACTGACTTACATGTTGCCTATCACCCTCCAGTAAAGCTGTAGAAGATGAATGCAGCGAGACACAAGGCACCGGCACCTCCTGGATGGGTAAGGTGATGTTGTACGAGGAGAATGTTTCTTCCTGCAAGACATCTGACTCAGACGAGGATGCAAGATGTGCCCGGTGGCCCTATCTGGAAGGCCTAGAGAAGGGTAATAGCTATCATTTGATAAAGAGTTTGGGTAAAGAGTTTAATTATCAAAGTGAAGTAGCTATATCTGATGAGGAATGTTGGGATTAAGCTCAATAAGTTTTTAAAGAAATGTGTAACTCCATGACTAGTGGAGAGGTGTGAAAGTGACGGGTTCGGACCATCGGGTAAGTAAAGCGTATGGTGATGATAATGGAGGATGGTCCTAGTTGTTAGGTTTTATTTACTTATCAACACTTTATTTTACCACTACATTTATTGACAATTTTAGAATTTTACATCTTGAATAACTTGCCTCTACTCTCGGTGTTTATATTTCTCACATCATATTTCCTTGTCTGTTCAATCATCTCACACAAATAGTTTCACAAAAGGAAGCTACACAGCAGCTCCTTATCACAGCTGTTGAAATCACGCTGTTTCATCTTGGTATTGAGCAGCAATACCCTTTCTTCCCTCTACTACAGCAATGGTTGGAGTAGGTGGAGGGTGGGTGGGGTCAAGTCCGGCCCAGGTTCGAACCCCAAGAACCTGTCCACCACCACCAACATGAAGGGTGGCCAGAGCCTTGCCTTCTTGCACCATTACTGGGCCGGCTGTGTCCTCCTTGTTGATATCCCTGTGTAAAGGCAAACACGAAAATATGAATTAGTGTTTTCAATTTAATTTTCATCCATCAACTAAATTATCCAGAAAACCGAGTAATTTTCAAACATTTATCTAATATGATTTAATTCAAGAGTGTTTTCAAAATTATTAATCCTTATATGATTGATTTTCAGTGATGGATATAAATCAAGTAATCCAACACAATTTTATATAGAATACTGCAGAAGGTAAATTCAATTCTTAAGTCTCCAACATTCCACTATAATGTTGCATCTTTTGCTATATTCTATCACTATAATCATGGTCACTGCTCCTTTGAACCATCTCCACATCATCCTTTCCAGTGATAAAATCCTTCAACTGTAAACTCCAGAACACTACCTTATTCTATTTTTAAACTTTCCATTCATTCAAAACTCCATCAATAGAGAGCATAAAGACACCTCTTACACTATAGTCATTTAATTATTTCTGGAATTCTGCAATTCAATTTTTCAGTATAATAATTTAAGCAGACGTTGTATTCAAGTTTATAATAAGAGGCAAAAGAAAGAGAATGACATGGTTATAGGAATCAGAAAACTACAACTTAAACCAAGGACAATGAAATAATGGATATGGATGAGCAGGGAAGAAGTGTGTTGACTAAGAATATCATGAACACAAGGATAAGATAACAATACCACAATAGACTCACCTTAAGCCAAGTGTTTGAGTTTGGTTAGTGATGAGGGAGACACTCGCTTCCTCCTGTCTCAGTGCTTCACAAACCTCAACATGAAGCTCACCACCTGGTAACAATGCATTGAAATCTGACTCAAAGCTCATACTCCACTCCCGCCCAGCTACCAACGCCACCTCCACCTCCCATGGGGCCGCCAATTTCCTATAAAGGATTGGATCTGCAGCACGGTCTACTATTGTCGTCTCTGGACACGTCACATACACGAACACATCAACTTCAGAGATGTTGGCAAGCTTTGGTTCATTAGGTTTGCCCACGACGAATGTGTAGCAACGTTTTCCAGCAGATTTGATGATAGTTTTGAGCCTGGCTATTGCCTCTTGATATCTGGCAACACCTAGAGTCCCCACCAAGATGCCAATGATGTTAGCGTCGCGGATCATCTCCAGCTTGATGTTACGGCGAAAGAGAGACTGCATCCCTGTGAGCTTTTGTACACCATCAGTATGAGGAGGCATGTGGTAAAAAGTACTACTAGCGAACCGTAAAAGAAGGGTGTCCAAGGTAGGTCCTTTGGGGCCTATATAGATAAAGCTGCAGTCATTAATGTTAGTCCTGTGAGGCAACAGTATGTGTCGTCCGTTGAATTTCACTTCCTTGTGGCTACTTTCTGAATTTTCAATAACGTTGTTAGAAACTTTATTCATGCAAGATTCATTACCACTATTACTATTAACAGATTTCTTTACACCTTTGTTGCAGTTTTCTGAATTATTACTGTTGCATTTGCAGTCACTTTTGTTGTTTTGACACACATCACAACAATCTTCACTTTGATCATTATCCATTGATCCTTTCGTTTCCTTGTTTTGAGAGTGGCAGGTGTGTTCTTTGTCTGTACTTGGACCTGTATCTTCCTCACACCAGACACCTTCCAGGCTAGAACACACCAGATGTGGAAGGGAAACACGTAACTCAGGGAATACTTCTCCTGCAAAGAAATTAACAAACATAAGCAAATGAGGTAAAGCAAATTGTTTGTTTAGTTGTGTTCTTAATTTTCCTCTTAGAAATAATTGTTCTGAATTTTATCTTTAATTTTGTCTAAAATTACAAAAAAAATTACATTTTTATGACAGTTTTACATTTACTTATTATTATTATAATTATTCCTTGACTGTTCACCAATTGACTTAAGTTAGTTTTACATTTACTTATTATTAATATTATAATTATTATAATTATTCCTTGACTGTTCACCAATTGACTTAAGTTGATGATCTGTACAAGGTCTCGGTAAAACATGACCAGCCTTGCCTGTTCCATCATACGTACTTAATTTAAGGTTTTCAGAAGCAAAAATTTGTTTAAGTTTTTCTGTGGTGGGAGGAGACTCAGCGTAGTATCTGTGACAATAACTTAACATTAAAACAAAACAGTGACAAACATGTACAAATGCAAGAAACAGGAAACAGGAATGAATAAGAAAAGACATAGAAGAATGCATAAAAGATAATAATATGAGAGAGTAATGATGGTGAGCCAATTCCTTAGTGGTGTCTTGCTTATGTCCATTAAAACCCTTGACAGGTATGTTACGTGTATGAGGACCCTCGCACCTGCAGTACTTAAACAGCAGCTGCTTCAAAGGTGCCAGCTACGGTTGTTAGTCTTAAGATAAGTGTTTACGAACCCTTCGTTGACAATGCAGTTTGCTTATGTGCAAACTGGAAATTTTATACACTAAGCTACCTCGCAAATGTAATGTAGTATAGCAGACACTGTGGACAGAACATGATCAGGTCTGAGGCCAATGAGATCAAAGCCCCCTGTAGACTCAGGATGGAACAGATTAGCCTGGAGTGCAGGTAAGCAGAGTGAGGCTCTGTTAGCAGTAAACATGGCAGTCGTTCCTGACACAGTAGTGATCTGGTCATTTGTACTGATGGTGAGTAGAACATAGAGATTATTACTAAGGATTGAGGCCTTGTGTACAGTGACTTAGTTGTGTCACTATGAGTATATACTATGGACTCCCATTTGTTTGGTTGAATTACTAGCCATGTCGCTAGTTTATATATTAATGGATTATCTCTTTGCATTGTTGCAGGATGGTTGTATTAACAATTAGGTGGTAAGGTGCATGCTTACTAATGACCTGTTTACCGTACACACAGATAGTGGTGCGTAGTATATTGTTACACTAATGACAGGATACGTCATTAATGTACTGTTTGATGTGACAATATTTGTAGTTTGTTTACAATTAATGCTTTCTTAAATAAATAGAGAAAAAGTAGCTGCTTATATCGTAATCCCACAGAACACATCCACGACCTTGATCACTCGGCCTATACTGACCAACCAGAGGATAGGTACAAGCAGCTAGTGTCCCCTTGGTTATTATTTCCAGGGAACAACATCATACGTATCACACTTGTCCAGATTATGTTTCCAGGATCCTAACCAATAGCAAAATAGACGAGAGTAACTTTAGCCTCACCTGCTACATATTGACACCTGGTATCAAAGAGGAGAACTAATGGGTGGGTATCATTCACTTCCTTCCCCTCCACGGCACCCTTGAGCTGCTCCACCACCCAAGGAACGTCCACTTGTAGCCTGGTGGGGATGTAGAGTACTGGCAACCTTTGTGACGGACTCAGACAGGTGTTCCCAAAATGTATCACAGCATCAGCTCCTACATGCTCAGCTGCAACCTCATCCACACAACAGCTGTAAGAAATAACCCTCATTTAAGGATATACATAATGATATCTAACTAAATAACCTTTTTTTTTATGTGTAAGGGAAGTCAAGGGTTTAGGGAAGTTAGAGAAATATATTTATGTTAATCACCAATAACTTAACTTGCCTTCCATATGTAGTGTCTCCAAGGATGTACACCAGCTGGCCAAGGTGATGTGTCAAGGCCTCAGACACAGCTGCAGCATCGCCAAGCAACTCATCAGGGAATTGCAAACAAACCTGGTAAGCAAACACAATATAAATGCAAGTCTTGTTGGGAGAAAATCGATAAAATTGAAGTGGAATATTTCATTAATTTCTTCAATTTTTTTTCTTCACAGTAATATAATTGTTACATAATTTTTTGGGGTTACAAAATAATCAAGACGACCTATCTCGATTCCATTAACTTGCTTGGTACATGATGGGATTGGAGAGTAAATGAAAGTTAAAACAAGTACTACTGTAGAATCACCTTTTGGTAGCCTCCCTGTCTGACCCACACAACGCAGCGGTTCATCTCATACATTTCCTCCAGGGTGAGAGAGGCAGCCCGTGACACAGCCTCCACCACCTGCCGCCCAACAACATCTGCTCCTGTGTTGGTGAGGCCTGACATCTTCCTGAACAAACAACACCATTACACACAAGCTCAGGTTATATTTTTATGCTTCATCATGGAAGCTCAATCGAGGAAATAGTCAAGGTACAAAACTATATTTCCTTGTGTCTTTTCACTTTATCCTTTTGGTAGGTCCTTCCATTTACTTAAGAGAGAACCTTCATTACTTACTTTTGGTTATTTTGTCCATTAATTCATATTCTATTCCTGCATATATATTATTCTTATTATTCTATGATGTTATTATTAAGGGGTTGAGTGAGAGGAGTGTGTAAGTGTGTGTGTGTGTGTGTGTGTGTGTGTGTGTGTGTGTGTGTGTGTGTGTGTGTGTGTGTGTGTTGCCTCTGCTATCCCTTAAGGAGATAATAGCCTGGTATATAGATATATAGATTATTGATTTTTGAATAATATAGGTGGAGTTGTATAAGAACATAAGGGTTCTAAATACTCATATAGGAATATCTATATTACAGGCATGTTAAAATTAGAGAATGCATTAATAGTCGAAAATACCACATTACCATAAACAGGATAACGAAGATTTTGTTCAATACAACATCGTTCACAGTGAAACTATTAATGGCTTGACATACACTTGAGTAACAATTGTCTTGCTGAGGATTAATACACGATTTTAGAAGGGGACATTATAGCTATATAATATAAGTTACTAACAATCTCTTTTCCTTTTACCTCCTTGTGACAGCAGACACTGTATGGGCGGGGATGACAGTAGTAAACACATGGTAGTTTGTTTACATACTTATACAACTGTCTTGCTGAGGATTAACACACATTTTTAGAAGGGCACATTAAAGCTGTATAAGATAAGTTATTAATAACCTTCTTCTCTTTTACCTCCACTATATAAGACTGTAGGTTCTTGGTGTTGTTTAGGGCTGCGACGATTCAGTTGATCATATGAGCCCTGGTGAAGTCCTATGAGGTTATCACAGGCGTGTTAGCTGACCCGTCTTCTTTAAGAAGGCGGTGGTGAGACGGATGACAGCTGGTTGTTGTGAGGGGTGGACGCCTGCTGCTGCTAGCAGAGTAGGCAGGTCAAAGGTGGTGACGTTCAGGGCCAGGAGTTAGGAGCAAAATGTTCCAGCCCGACGTGGGGCTCGAACCCACGACCCCGAGATTAAGAGTCTCGTGCTCTACCGACTGAGCTAGCCGGGCTTATATATAAGACTGTATGTGTGGGGATGACAGCTGCACGTGGCTGTTTGTTTACATACTTGGACTTGAACTTTACATTATCAATTTATTTATCATCCAAACCAAGGATTAAACACACAGTTAAAGACTAATAGTGAATGACAAGATTAAATGGATTTATTTACATTACATCACTTCAATCTATAGCATAAGAATCAATCCAAATAGCACTAATATGTGTTTGTAAATATTGATAAGGTCGTAGCACGTTGTCATGGCGGCTTTAGAAGGTTAATCCAGCTGCGGGAAATGGTTGGAGAAGATACTATTTACTGCACGGCCCCATCAAACTCCCAAGAAGAAGATACACTTTATTCAAGCATCTCTTCACATTAACTGTTGAAAGTTCTTGCGTGACAGCTCATTTGAAGGAATACATCTTGACCATCACCTTAACTCTTAAGTGAACGTATTTAAACAATCCAAGGTAATTTCACTCAAATACTTAACCTTCTTTCAAATATTTAGTCTAGATAGATATTAAAATTAGCGTGTATCTGATACCAGATATTTCAGACCATAAAAATAACATTGCATCAGGTGATGATTTTTGATAAGATAAGTTTATATGAGTCATAAACACCAACTGTGTATGTATTGGATTGGAGAATAAGTCAATTGTATGGAAACGACCGTCCCGCCCCATTTTTTCTCTCGCGTGTGGCTCGCACCACCCTTCTCTATCTTAATCCGGTAAAATTTTACATCTTCACCATAATGGCGTTTGTTTACGTCTGCATATCGGGACTGCGCCTCGGCCAACTCCCTACTTTTGGTCATAGAGAACATTTGATAGCTTCTATATAAATATAACCTAACCTAACCAAACCTTAACCTACATTGACAAATAACAGAACCTTGTTTAAGCCAAACTAAACTTTATTTTTCGAAGAAAACATTGAATATCTCACAAACTAACAATTTGTGATGGAAATGTAATCTAGAAAACCTTCTCAGAATGCATCAGGTAATGCAAAAATATAACCCTGAATTCTCTAGAGCGTTCTGGTGAAGATGTAAAATAATACCCTTAATCCCATAATACATAATCCTCTACCATTATCACCTCAATAAAACTAAGGAAAAAGCATTAAAACATAATTTAGATAGATTTAAAAAAAAAATGGTTTCATGTTGAATAATTTTTTTTGGAACTGGTTTTAATGGTTCTCAAGTAACTCTCCACACTAACTCCACCACACTAACTCCACCACACTAACTCCTCCACACTAACTTTTCCTCACACTAACACCACACTAACTTTTCCTCACACTAACTCTCACTATAATTTCTTCCAGCCATCCAAATACACAGCAGCAGCAGTCACAGGAGGAGGAGGAAGGATGGCAGAAGCACAAGAGGATGTGGGGATGGGGGACCTGGAGCCTCTGGAACCAAGCCTCAAAAATATTGTGGAGCAGCACACTCTGAAATGGGTGTTTGTGGGCGGCAAGGGCGGTGTTGGGAAGACTACAACAAGGTAAGGAGAGAGGAGAGAGGATAGAGATGAGGTTAATATTTAAATAGAGGTAATGTAGAGTACTATAGCAAGCTTCCTTATGACGAGGTGAGAATAGAGAGGAGGTTAACATTTCAATACACGTAGTTTATGTAGAATAGTATATCAAGCTTTCTTCATAATGATAGTGTTTCATTATTCATACTATTAATGTTTTGAGTTGTATATATTCAGTGTAGAACAGTGTACCATTTAACATTTTCTACACTGTTATTAATTTTAGTATAAAGCATTCAGAAGAAACCATTGATCATGTTTATTAGCTGTTATTATTTTATTATATATACAATTGACCATTTACCAAACACATGGATAAGCAACCAAGAAAAAACTGAGTGGAATTAACTTCAATATAAAAAAGAAATTACACGCATAATCCCAAAAAAAATATATATGCCTCATTTTATATTTAATTATCATTCCATTAACTAAAGTAGAAAAAAAAATCTATTAATACTAAACACTTAACTATACTTTCCCTATAACACAACACTTTCTCTCCCTCTCTTGACAGTTGTAGCTTGGCGGTGCAGCTCTCCCAGACCCGAGAGTCAGTGCTCATCATCTCCACTGACCCGGCACACAACATATCTGACGCATTTGATCAGAAGTTCTCAAAAGTCCCCACCAAAGTGAAGGGATTTGATAACTTGTATGCCATGGTAGGTAGTAGTAGTAGTAGTAGTAGTAGCAGTAGTAGTAGTAGTAGTAATTGTATGTTGAAGGAGAAACTCTTAAATAATAGTCTAGGGTAAAAAATCGAGGCTAAACCATATATTTTTTACGTAAATCTTCATCCTCAGTATCTTTATCATAACCTCACAACAAACTAACTCATTCACACTCTTACCCACACGCACGTAAATGACCTCATCTGACCTTATAGGAAATTGACCCGAACATTGGATACGGTGACCTGCCTGACGAGTACTTTGAGGGCGCGACTGACGCCATGCGGATGGGCCGGGACATCATGCAGGAGGTGCTCGGGGCTTTCCCAGGCATTGACGAGGCTATGAGTTACGCTGAAGTCATGAAGTGAGTGTTAGGTTTTTTTTCTTTTCCCTTCCTTCCTTCCCCTTTCTTCTTTTTTTTTTCCTTCCTTCCCTCTCGTTTATTTTTTTCATATTGTTTGTTATGTTTAGATATATGTTCATTCACTTATTCATTTATTTGTAAGTGTATGTATTTATGTATATTAATTTTTATCATGAAGTGAGTGTCTGTCTGAAGGGTCATCTTACTTATTTCCATTCCCCTTATTCCTTCCTTTATTCCTTTCTCTTTCTCCTCCTCTTCATTCTCCTCTTATCTATTCTCCCTAATGTTCCCTTTTCTTAAGAGAGAGAGAGAGAGAGAGAGAGAGAGAGAGAGAGAGAGAATGAATCAGACAGACATATCAGTAAAAGGCAGTGTGATAAAGGGAAGTTCGATTGTGATGGTTATGTGGTGTAAGTTTGAATTTGATAAGATATTCCTTTATTTTTTTTTTTATAATGTATCTTGTTTTTTCCTGTTCCTCCTCCTCGTTATTTTTTTTTTTATCCTCCTCTTGTGTCTTCTCTTCCTTCTTATTCACTTAATTAATCTTCCTCCTCCTCCTCCTCCTCGTCCCCCTCCTCTAATTTTACTCCACATTTTTCTCTTATTTTCCTTCTTAATTTATCTATTTATTTATATTTATTTATTTTTAATCTTCCTCTTCCTTTCTTCCTCCTTTCTTACACCTCCTTCTACACCTCCTCATCCTTAATGTTATTCTCTTATTTTCCTTTTTATCTATTTATTTATCTATCTATTTATTTATTTATTTATTTATTTATTTATTTATTTATTTATTTATTTATCTTCCTTCAGGTTGGTGCAAGGGATGAACTTCAATGTGGTAGTTTTTGACACAGCTCCCACCGGCCATACCCTCCGCCTCCTCTCCTTCCCTCAGGTGATAGAGAAGTCACTAGGGAAGCTGTTACGTCTGAAGAGTCATATCAGTCCTTTTATCAACCAAGTAAGTCGAGAATAGAGGGTGGAGATAGTGATGTTATTGTCCGTTTTGTTTGTTATTTGTTATTTTTATTTGTTTTGGTTTATTTATTTTGTTTTTTTCTGGTTATTTTTCATTCTTCTTTTTTTTTCTGATTTTTTTTTTCTTCAATTTTCGTGGTTTTTCTCTTTTTTTTCATTTTCATCTCTTCCATTTTCCTTTTTTTTTTTTTTTTCATTCTGCTTTTTCTTTCCATTCACGTTGTCTTATTTACTCTATTTTATTCATCATTCATCCTTTTTTATTTCCACTTATTCAATTTTCTTTCCATTCTCATTATCTTATCATCTATTCTATTAATCATTCACCCTTTTTCTTATCATTTACACTTGTTTACATAATCTTTTTCATTCTCCTTTTTCTCTTCATTCTCATTATCTTATCATCCATTCATCATTCATAATTTTTTTTTTTTTATTATTTTCACTTGGTTACATATACTTCTTCCTTCTCCTTTCCTTTCCTAACCTAACTTGGTCACTCCCTCACCAGGTGGCAGGACTGTTGGGTATGCAGGAGTTCAATGCAGATGAGGTGTCGGGCAAGCTGGAGGGCATCTTACCTGTCATTCAGAAGGTTAACGAGCAGTTCAAAAACCCGGTAAGTTATTAGAAAAGTTTACCTGTATGTAGTTTTATTTGTTGTCACTTGCTATGTCTGTTTTTTCTTTCTTATATTTTTAGTGCTTAGGTAATTCTCTTCTCGTCAAGTTGTAAGTTAATCGATTATCTCTCATTGTGGATAGATTAGATATATGATTATTTACTTATTTATTTCATTGAGTTTTGAGGTTAACTTTCATTCATACATTCTTTGTTTTGAATACAAATAATCACCAACAGGGTTCAATACTATATTTTAAGGACAATACATACATTTCTACTAACTTTTCCAGGACTAAATTTACCTTTTCACATAATTTCCACCCTTTCCCCACACACACTAACTACCTAATAACCCTCCAACCACTTACAGGACCAAACTACCTTTGTGTGTGTGTGCATCGCTGAATTCCTCTCTTTATACGAAACTGAGAGGCTGGTGCAGGAACTGACTCGTTACGGCATTGACACACACAATATAGTGGTGAACCAGCTCCTTCTCGGTACTTCTGCAGGAGAAAAGGGCTGTCCCACTTGCTCAGCCCGGCGGCGCATACAAGCCAAGTATCTAGACCAGGTGAGAAGGGTAAGGGAGGGAAGGGGAGGGTAGTAAGGGAGGGAAGGTGAGGAGAGTAATATTGAAAAAGTCAGGGATATGGAAGGAAGATCAGAAGAGAGATGGAGAGGTGAATAAAAAGGAGATGAGGAGAGAAGAATGAATGGATAGGAGATGAAGAGAAGGAGAGGGATGGAGGTAAGGCAATAGAGGTGAGGTGAGGGATGGATAAAAAAAGGAAATGAGAGATAATCAACATTCACTTCACATATAGATTTTTATAACAAGAGGAAGAGAAGGAAAATTTGGCATCATATAAGTGGTGGTACAGAGGAAATATATAACACTTCCAATACCTTACAAGTCCATTATTTCCCTAGATTGCTGACCTTTACGAGGATTTTCATGTGATTCGCCTACCCCTCCTGGAGCATGAAGTGAGAGGTGTGGAACAAGTTAAGAATTTCTCTGTCAACCTTGTCAATCCCTGTGAACCTTAATAAACTTCTATACAAGAGTCACTGCCGCCACTACTACCACTACTGCTGCTACTACCACCACCACTACTGCCACCACCACCACCACTACTACTACTACTAC
Source organism: Cancer borealis (assembly GCA_036785275.1). NCBI lineage: Eukaryota > Metazoa > Arthropoda > Malacostraca > Decapoda > Cancridae > Cancer > Cancer borealis. The sequence continues at coordinate 44,573 of JAXIVD010000878.1, read as the reverse complement.
TACTACTACTACTACTACTACTACTACTACTACTACTACTACCACCACTGCTGCCTCTCACGTCTCCAATTATCTGCTTTGTTTTGTCATCAAAGTTATGTTATATTTTTTGGGGGGTTTTTTGGCCATGTTAGTTTGTTGTTTTTCTGATGTTATTTTAGTGTTTATTTTGTTGCTCTGTTCTCTTTACATTTTTTTTAATGTATTTATTTATTTATTTATTTATTTATTTATTTATTTATTTTTCATGTATTTGCTTTCTGAATCTATTTTTGTTTGTCCTCACAGTCAAACCTGGTGTTGGGTTCATATATACAACCTTATTATATATATGTATAGTAACAAATCCAAACACAGCGTAGCCAAGGATAGAAAATAATGAACAGATTGGTAGTTAATTGTTTTATTGAGATTAAACTACAGGATTTCAGTACAAATGTTATGAGAAAACATCATCATTTTTATATAATTAGCTTTGAAAACCTTGCATGACTTGGGTTTTAGTACAGTATATAAAGAATACTAACTAGCACTGTCGTAGGAATGATCTGAAGTAGTGTACTTTATCATACACAGAGATTATACTTCATAGAATGTATTTATGTACCATTTATTATGTAGAATTTTATCTCAACTTAGTTATTGGAAGTCTATATATGTGATGTATTAGCACTGCTTGGTCAGATTTACTATTGATGGTCAACAAAAATTAAACTGAGATGGTCACTCTATTTCTTATCTTTCTTTATATATGTGACTCTATTTCCTTTTTTTTTTTAACTCCTTGGTCAGTTTCCTTTCCTTGTATAAAATCAATAGGAAAAATAACGTTCGGTGGAATTGATCTTAGCTTCTTGTTTCTTCAGATTCAACTCAACAACTTATATATTTTCCAAACTGTTGACCTGACCTTGACCTGAGCCAAGTATTCCCAGAGTGGTGAGTGAGAAGTGCATTTTTCTAGCCTTAGTGGTACAAGAATGATTTATACATTGTGTGCTGCTGAAAGAGAATAATTTGTTATACTACTTAGTGTAAGACAATAGATTTCTGGGCAAGTAAGGTCTTTCTGTATACCCTAAAATACATACATACGTACATACATACATAAGTGGGGAGTGTATAAGCGTAAGAATGAAAATGAATGTGTTAGGGTATGATAGCCTATTATTTTGCAGACGATGTAGTGTTAGTAGAATGTGAAGGAATAACTTGAGAGAGTGTAGGATGAATGTTAAGAGTGAATGTAATAATATCAGTAGGAAGTTAAATGTCAATGCTGGTTAAAGATGACATCCAAATAGAGTTACATGTTATTGATATAGCCTACGCCCCACCCCCTTGCTAAGTCACACACACACACACACACATACACATACATACACACACAACATCACGTCTATATCAAGATAGAAGGAAAATAAAATAGTATATACACATTTCCTCACAGCTCTTTACTTCACATTGAATTTCCAGTCTGCTTAGAAATCCCTACACTTCCGTTTTTTTCTAGTATGTAACATGTACCGATAAGGATAGAATAGCAGGTTGAAATAGCTAAAAAAAAAAAAAAAAAAAAGTATTGCAAATTAACGCCAATATATATAAGCTTGTCTATCACTTCATCTATCCTGTCAATAGGTATAGTTAGGTAGATGTGCTTAAATATTACTAATCATCATATAGTCATTATTGAACTAGTGCAGTGAAGGTAAGGTAAGGTAGTTGCGTCCCACTTAACCACACCCACTTGACTTGGCAACGAGCTAATACACACTTAGAAAACCCCAGCTTACTCCTCCTCACATTAAACAAATAAACCTTTGATGCTAAAGTTGTATCATCTGTATATTTTTTGCCTTCATTTATATCTCAAGGTCAACTTTCATGAATATAATACACTTTATTCCTACTACTACTACTACTATTATTATACTACTACTACTACTACTACTACTACCACTACTATCAGGAGAAGGGAAAGAATGTGTCCCTCTATGATAACAAGATAATGTAAAGTCGTAACGATTATTTGTCTGGGAAAGGCCCGTCATATACGCGTTTAGGTCGCGT
>JAXIVD010000878.1:22500-40000 GCA_036785275.1 Cancer borealis | reverse complement strand
TGGCAGTTAGGGGATTGTACGTGGCAGTTAGGGGATTGTACGTGGCAGTTAGGGGATTGTACGTGGCAGTTAGGGAATTGTACGTGGCAGTTAGGGAATTGTACGTGGCAGTTAGGGGATTGTACGTGGCAGTTAGGGGATTGTACGTGGCAGTTAGGGGATTGTATGTGGCAGCTAGGGGATTGTACATGGCAGTTAGGGGATTGTATGTGGCAGTTAGAGGTTGTATGTGGCAGTTAGGGGATTGTACGTGACAGTTAGGGGATTGTATGTGGCAGCTAGGGGATTGTACATGGCAGTTAGGGGATTGTATGTGGCAGCTAGGGGATTGTACATGGCAGTTAGGGGATTGTATGTGGCAGTTAGAGGTTGTATGTGGCAGTTAGGGGATTGTACGTGACAGTTAGGGGATTGTACGTGGCAGTTAGGGATTGTATGTGGCAGTTAGGGGATTGTATGTGGCAGCTAGGGGATTGTACATGGCAGTTAGGGGATTGTATGTGGCAGTTAGAGGTTGTATGTGGCAGTTAGGGGATTGTACGTGACAGTTAGGGGATTGTACGTGGCAGTTAGGGATTGTATGTGGCAGTTAGGGGATTGTACGTGGCAGTTAGGGGATTGTACGTACGTGGCAGTTAGGGGATTGTATGTGGCAGTTAGGAGACTACGAGGCAGTTAGTCTGTAGAATGCAGGGTTGGGTTCAAGTACATGTACTTATACTTGTACTTGGACTTAAGTACAACTTTTCATGTACTTGTACTTGGAGTTTAAAAGGTTACTTGTACTTGTACTTAGACCCAAAGTACTTGAAAAATACTGAGTACATTCAAGTACAAACAAGTACATTGTATTTAATCAAAAGTTATATACTGTATATAGATTCTAGCAAACTTTGTGTTGCTACTATTGGGTAAATACGTACATTGAATGTTATGATATTGTAGTGTAATATAGGATAAAGGAGCATAATTATGTAGTATTTTCTCAACTGGTAACATGCTGCAGTACACACCGTCTAGACAGGGCCAGTACGCACTTATTTCCGGTATTAAATCCCACTTTTTAACATTGTATTCATTAATGTGTATATACAAAAACTAATAACTTTCCTGCTTTACGAATCTGTGACAGGAATTTTTTTTTATCACATAAAGTACTTGTACTTAAGTAGAATGACATGTACTTGTACTTGTACTTAAGTACAATGACATGTACTTGTACTTGTACTTAAGTAGAATGACATATACTTGTACTTGTACTTAAGTAGAATGACATGTACTTGTACTTGTACTTAAGTACAATGACATGTACTTGTACTTGTACTTAAGTACAATGACATGTACTTGTACTTAAGTACATAGCAAAGTGACTATACTTGTACTTGAAAAATATCCAGGTACTTGGACTTTGACTTAAGTACAGTCACCTGTACTTAGACCCAAGCCTGCTAGAATGCCTTGTAGTGACTGTTGTCTTCCTCATACAGATCAGTGGGTGAGTGCAGCACAGTAAGGGCAGAAGGCCTTCCTATCCTCTCACCCTCTTTGGAGCTGATTGTCTGGTGCAGGGTATTCCTGCATTAGGACCACGCTCCCTATCCCCTCACGTCCAGCTCAGCAGCAAGCCGGCCTCATGGTGGCTCCGTTTCAGTTGGGTGAACCACTTCGCTCCTTTGTGAGGATCCCCGTCAAGAGCCGGGTCTCCAAGGCAGTGTGTTGGGACCTGTCTCGCTCCTCCTCCTTTGTGGCGGCAGCAGCACCAATCCAACAGTCAATGCTCCAGCGTCAACCTGAGCCCGTGTTGTTCCGGGACATTGGTGTTAGGAGCTTAAAACCCAGGAAGGAACGTGCTGCCATCCCGGGTCCCGTGCCACCTCCCACCCAGCACTGGCTATCCCAGCCACCACCTCAGCAGCAGGTGAAAGCCATGCCCTGTGAATCCAAACGCCCTAGGGATGAGGATGAGGAGCAAGAAGGTGGGGAAGGCACTCCCCAGCCTGTGTTGAAAGTGGCCAAGACAGCCAGGCCCACAGAGGCAGGCCCCAGCACCAACACACAGTCCCGGCGCTCCATGAACCAGGAAGTCAAGTGGCTGCGGAAACAGTGCCAATCATTGCGCCAGCAGAATGAGGACTTACAGCGTCGCCTCAGCCTGTTCCACGGCCTGTTCCGGGACAAGCACCGCCTCACCAGCTTTGTGAGGCACCTGGACACACGGGTGAAGTAATAGTGATATTACCATCACTCAAGGGGCCTCCGTAGTGGGGGCCCATGCTGGAAACTGATCTTGATATCTACTTCCTGCCCTCCCTCCTCCCCCATTTCTGGAGGTGGCTGGTGATGAAGAGGTGATGCCTTGGCTAACAACATGGGGCTGGCCAGGCATGCTGAGTGTGAGCTGCATTAGCTGGGCAGCGGTGACTCGATGGATGTGGGTGGTCCTCGAGGCTGGTGTTCCAGCATGCCAAGGCCTTGCTGCCCTGTGCTAGGTTGAACCTTTAGGCATAGCCACTGTCCAGTCTATCGCTTGTGTGAGCACAGCACATGATCAACTTGAAGCAGATGGGTCAGGTTTTGTGTGGCCACACCATACCTGTATCCTGGTATATATCCCTTGTGTGTCAACGGGACGCAAGCTAAGGAACAGGTAGTGTGTGACAAGAAACATATCGTAATGTCATTTAGACTGGTTTTCAAACTTGTTTTGCCTCATCAAATTTTTATACAATCTCATAATTATTATTCCATAAAAAGCATTTAGTGGTAGGTTTGTTCAAGATGATTTTGGATTCCACTCTGCTTTGTGTTGATGTTGTGCTGTAAGAAGACTTTCTCCCCCACAGTAGGTTTGTCATGAGTGACTATACTTGAGATAATGAAGCCAGCACGCCCCTGGGGTGCCACCACACATGTGTCTGGGCACCCAACACACCAGGGACAAGTACACACCAGTGAAGGTGTAGGTGTGTTGGTTGGCAGCCTGAGCCAGGTGTGCGTGCATCCTGCAGGACTTGTGTGTTGGTTCCGTGGTGACACAGTTGAGGCTCAAGGCACCAACACACACAAGTCCTGCTACAGGTGATGGCACCCGGCTCAGGCTGCCAAGCCAACACCACCATCACCTCCTCCACCTGTCCCTGGCGTGTCAGCCATTCCAGCCACGGGTGTGGTGTGGCGCCCCAGAATATGGTGTTAGCGGAGCACAGCACAGCACAGCCTGTCACTGCTCCAGCACTCACTGTGGGGTAGGAAGGAAGGCCCACTATGGCTACTGTACAGGTCAAGTGTTAGTGTTTTCATAACAATAAATTCATTCACAGCCTCATCATTGTAGCTACAAATTATTATTACAGGGATATTCTTTATACAGGAACATGAAATGGGTGACTGGGGAGGCGTGTGTAACATAATAGAATTTTTCATTGTAGGAAGTGGATAAAGATTAGTGTATAAAGATTGAAGCGTTCTACCCAGGCGGCAAGGAGCCACGTTATAGGCTATAGGCCTTTCATTCGGCAAGGAGCCACGTTATAGGCTATAGGCCTTTCATTTGGCAAGGAGCCACGTTATAGGCTATAGGCCTTTCATTCGGCAAGGAGCCACGTTATAGGCTATAGGTCTTTCATTCGGCAAGGAGCCACGTTATAGGCTATAGGCCTTTCATTCGGCAAGGAGCCACGTTATAGGCTATAGGCCTTTCATTCGGCAAGGAGCCACGTTATAGGCTATAGGCCTTTCATTCGGCAAGGAGCCACGTTATAGGCTATAGGCCTTTCATTCGGCAAGGAGCCACGTTATAGGCTATAGGCCTTTTCATTTGGCAAGGAGCCACGTTATAGGCTATAGGCCTTTTCATTCGGCAAGGAGCCACGTTATAGGCTATAGGCCTTTTCATTTGGCAAGGAGCCACGTTATAGGCTATAGGCCTTTCATTCGGCAAGGAGCCACGTTATAGGCTATAGGCTTTCATTCGGCAAGGAGCCACGTTATAGGCTATAGGCCTTTTCATTCGGCAAGGAGCCACGTTATAGGCTATAGGCCTTTTCATTTGGCAAGGAGCCACGTTATAGGCTATAGGCCTTTTCATTCGGCAAGGAGTCACTTTATAGGCTATAGGCCTTTTCATTCGGCAAGGAGCCACGTTATAGGCTATAGGCCTTTTCATTCGGCAAGGAGTCACTTTATAGGCTATAGGCCTTTTCATTCGGCAAGGAGTCACTTTATAGGCTATAGGCCTTTTCATTCGGCAAGGAGTCACTTTATAGGCTATAGGCCTTTTCATTCGGCAAGGAGTCACTTTGCACCTCAAATCTATGTTTGGAGCCATACAACAGGTGTTTACAATGAGTGGTGATACACATGTAGTGAGCACCTGCTCAGTCCATCAACACAGTACTGACTTGACACCTTATGTTTGGTGGAGGTCCTTTAGGTGTACCAGCTAGGTATGGAGTGTGTAGTGTAGAGTGTGTTAGCCTCACCCACAGGCTGCACACACTGTACGACCCACTGTAAGATTGATATGTCACCAAGGGCAGCAGGAAGGGTTTTGTGTAGCATAAGGATACTTTATATTGGTCAACACACTACTTTTAGTTATTGAAAATATCAATGTGTTTATAACCACAAGATGACAGTTCTGATGAGCATTTTGTAAGATCTCGGCATTGACTCTTTTTTTCCAGCAAATATTCACTGGAATGAGTTGCAGCAAAACAGTATTTACAAAGTCCTGCAGCCCAGTATACAATTAGATCAAGCAAGATGTGTTCACACCTAGAACCACTGAAGATTGTAGTGGTCTTTACTTGTACTCACACTGGTAATTCACTTGCTGATTGCTGACTCATAACAGGATTACACATGTTTACTTCTTTAGTATGTAATTCAAAAGAATTTTATACTAAACTTTAACTTTGTGGCACTTTGTGAGTTCTGGTCTGCTAGATGCCATCTTGAATTGCTTAAATGAGCTGTCAAATTGTACATATATTTATGTATTACTGAACAAGGCCAATCCTTACCTCCTAGTAGTACAAAGGGAGTGTTGAGGGTGGCGGGTGTGTGTGTGGGATGTGGAGCAGCATAACTGTAGTCAAGGGAGCTGGTGGCATCCAACTTGTGGCCTTGAATTCATGGGGTGACAGATTTGGTTTGTGTCATGTGTGTGTGTGTTACCTTTAAGGTGTGATGCAGTCCAGCACCAGTGATGTTGTCTATTAGTTGCAATATGTGCTTTGCGAGGTGAGGTACTGCCTATTGATTAGAAAATGTAGAGATCATTTTGGGTGTGGCCCCAGTGGAGAATCAAGGAGCCTAAGTTCAAACTAGCTCTTTATTTTAAAACAGCTATACTGGTGCTTTGAAGCTGAACAAAATATTCAAGAAAAACACAGCTATCTACTGGTAACATTTTATTATTTGTTTTGTATTTATTTTGCTTTTCATGGAAGGCCTCAGGTATATGGAGTGTCTGGATTGGGTTCGATGTCACCAATGTTGAAAATACCACATTTGCACATTTGTTTTACATATCGTTGTTTAATGTCATCTAGATTTCCTTTCATCTCTTTGAATTAGGGTGAATCTCCTCTTGACTTGTTCCTCCACAGTCCACCTTGACATATTAATTGTTGCAAGATTTAGTTAATGTTATATCACCTTCATTTATTCTCCCATACTAGAGATAGAGTGAGCAGCAAGGATGTGTTTTAAGAGCAGTGCCAGGGATGTGTATGCTGTTGGGAGAGAATGTGAAGGTGGTAATGCTTTCTTTTGTATTATTATTATTATTTTTGTGTATTTACTGCTTTAAAGTTGTAGGTTGAATGTATTACATATGAGATGCTGAGTGCAACAAGGGGCCAAGCGTTATAAGTTTAAATTGAGAATAACAAGTCAAATACATAATCATACACTGTTGAAACACCTTTACCTGTGCTCCATAACTTTGCTTTCAGTCTTATAAACTGTGATACAGAGACATGCATTTTGTACAGGTAGAGGGAAGGTTGCAAAGTATGATGATGCTATTATACAAAATTGAGGGTGTGTCGTGGCCTTTGTTGCAGTCAGTGGCTTATATATTATTACCTTTAAGATAATGTCGTTACTATTGAATGGAGAAGAAAAACTAGTTTCATTTCATTGATATCAGAATCCATGTTTACTTATTCCATTCATGTTGTAAAGACTTCTGTAAATGACAAGATGGAAGAGTTATTATAGGAACCACTTCACAGAAACTTCAATTTTTTCTTCAAAACAGTGAGTGGATAAAAAAATACTTATGTTCGTTTATTACATTTTTTGTGCTTCTTTCTTGATGGCATAATGAATGTGCAATCAAGAGGTATATTGTTTCAGACAAGTTCTATGAAAAAATTTTGGTGCACTAACAACTTGTTTTGACACTCCATGCTATGCACTGCCAGGATCTTTGACTAGTTACTCTGTTACTGTGGATGTACTTTGAGTAATGTTGTGTCAGGGGTGTTAAGGTTTCATAAAGTGGGGTTTGGGATGCCTCACTGCCGTGTCACCTTACAAACGTGCACAGTGCTGACTGGAGGATGTCAGAATGTTTCAGGATGCAAGAGTGTGACTTAAATTCAGAACAATGGCTATATAAGCATTGGATTCTATTTATTTGTTTTCTATGTAACAGAAGAGACTCTTCTAAAAATAAAATGAATCATGCCCAAATAAACTTTTAATTAAATACACCTAGTATAAAGTACAAGTAAAGTAAGTATTGTCAGGTAAAACATGGTTCTGTTGCCCAGAAAAGTCCAGTGTATAAACATAGAGGTGGATGTCAAGAAGCCACACACGGCCACTTAAATGCCATGGTTGCATATCTTTAATTGAACATATTATGACACCTTAAGGCAGCATTAAGTCCAGAGAAGCAAGAGCTTAGAGGTTAAGGTCACAGGGAAGAACAGGTCTTGACCCTGCAATCTTGGTGCACAATAGATATAAAGATTATAAGTAAAACTGCGTAGTGGTTGCAACGGCGCTAATACCAGTAATTCCCCCAAGGTCTTGAGCATCACAGGCGGGTGCATTGATCACCTGCCATTACTCTCTTAGAGAGAGCTTAGAGCTCATATAATCCAATTAATGGGTAAAGATGTCACCTTCACACACCACACTATCCTCTTACTTGAAGAGGACATTAACTGATCACCCATTTGTAAACATTTATATTGACCTGAGTGGGGCACAAACCTCAGCTTTCCTAGTGACAGGCAATAGCGTTACCGCAGAGTTCAGAGTTAGCAAGCAGTATCAACTATTGTATTGAGGGAAGTGGTTTGCACTAACTGTTACTCCTGCTTGCATGCTAACCGGTCAAACTTTAGTCATCGATTATGAGTATACACATCAAGCAGTTTTATGGCAGCGTGAGGCTGGAGGGTGACAGTTGTTGCATATCACACTGCCTCTATCCTGTCACACTAGGTTCAATGGGTTTCCAGGTGACAAATGCCTCAAGGTTTGAACTACAACTACAAGCCTGCTTCATGGCACCATGAAATCCCCAAAGAATAGACAAATGATGCATCAGCGCAAAACCCTATAAAGTTACAAGTCATCATTTTACGAAAGGGATTCTCGTCATGGCTGTATAGGAATGGCGCAGTAGTTGAGTATTAGCCCGCGTTGAGCAGCAGCCTTGCACGCCCCTCCCATGGCGGGACGGATGGCATGGTGCTCTTACTACTGAGATTCATTATTTTGCACCTTGAATTTTTAAAAGCCCGAATATAAGACTAGATGAGGGAATGTAGTCTCCTACGTATCCCTTGCGGCGTCTTCCCTCACTCCTGAAGGGTGTCTGTGCCAAAAGTTAGAATTTACAGAAAAAAAATACATTTAACAAAATATTGCCAACTTAGCCTCAAAAGGCAATGGGCATGCCAATAGCATAGTTTATGGAGTTGGCAAGAACAGCCCTTCCTGGCTGCAGCTACATGTGGGTGAACTCAAGGATTTCGCTGGTGGTGGGCTTTGTTATTACCCGCTGGAGCCGCACCCAGAAGAGTCGTTGGCCCTCGGGGTCAGAGTGCCAGGCCAGGTAGGTACGACTCCTGAGCAGGAAGCGGAGTTTCTTGGGCTGGCGGTGAGAAGGTAGGGCCTTGAGTACCACCAAGATAAGCTTGTTCTTTTGTTCATCTAAGATCTTGTGGCTGGCCAGCTGCAGCTCAAGCATACACCAACTGCTGTCCACAAAGGCTGGAGACAACACCACCACTACCTGGAACACCACAGGATTAGCTCATTTCTTTGGCTAATGGGAGGGAAGAAAGGACTCAATCTCTCAGGGTTCCTAACCTAGTAATGAATGGTAATTACTAATTGTTAAGTGTTTCAGGTTTGATTATTAAATTTATTACCTTACGGGAGCGATCCACTGCATTGATGATGTTCTCTGTGATTTCCTGGCCGACAGTAAAGTCACGCTCATGCACACACACGCGATACCTGCAATGGATTCACCTGCACTCCACCTGTGTCTGCTGGTTCACCTACCATCTTATGTACAATTTCAGAATACAACAATCTGCTAGTTCCCCTCAACCCCTCTGTGGCACCCATGAAGCCTGGACCTACCTGCCCCCATCCTCCAGCTTGGCCACCAGGTGCTCAAACACCCACTGGCGGTCTGCTTGGGAGTAACAGACAAAAATGTCGTAAAGGTAGTGGTTGGTATCTTCTATGTATTGGTCAGTCTTCATTTTCACTTTGTACACCAAATAACGCATGTACCTTTGGAAGTAAAAAAAATATCATCATACACTCTTGAAGCTAAATAAAATAAATTCATTACACATTTGTACAGATATGTCACTGCTGTGATGGAGTAAATAAGTGTGTGTGTGTGTGTGTGGCTCACCATCGCTTGCGGTAGATGGTGACGGAGCAGATGACCAACAGAAATAAACTGACTGAGATTAAAATCATCTCCAACTTCCCATTGTCGTGATCATCCACCACAAGCGGAGCGTTTGATGGACAGATGGCAGTGGAAAGGAATTCTTCCAAAGACAAGTCGTGGCCTTCCTGGGAACAACTGTATGAGGAGAAGTCCATGAAGATGGAGGTGTTGATACTCGCGTTCAGTTTGGAGAGAGAACAGTCACACTGAAAGGCATTGTGCAACAGGTTCACTGCTGTTAGGCTGGGCAACGAAAAGTCTTGTATCATTGCCTCTGTGACGAGGCTCATAGAGTTGTAGGACAGCACCAGCTCGCTCAAGCTGCTCAGATTGGAGAACACCACATCGTACCACTCCTGCACATTGTTATGCATCAACGACAGTGTTACCAGCTGCTGCATATCCTTCCATTGGCTCGCCATCAAGTAACGGATGCCGTTGTTAGACAAATCGAGGTGCTGTAGCATCGTCAAGCCCTTGAAGGGATGATACATTTTCAATTTTGACTGTGATTCCAATACAGCTGTTTCCCTTCCTCTGTCATCACTGCTCACCCCATTGTCACCCTGTACCCAAGATATCACCTGGGAAAAGTCAGACAGTGCCAAGGGGCTTGACTCTGTCCCACTGTTCCCAGATTGCTGAGCAGGGACTGGCACCCCACGTGGTATTGAAGAGTCTTTAGAGCTGGACCGTAAAGAAATTTTATTGTTAGAAAGGTCGAGGTGGATGAGAGAGACGAGTCCGGCGAAGGTGTCATTGAGCAGCACCTCCAGCTGGTTATTGTTGATGTAGAGCCGCTGCAGCTGTGTCAGGTTCCTGTTGAGGGAGTACACGCAACTAGTAATACATGTTGAACTAAAATGATGCAAATATACTGTATGAAGTTATAAAAAGAGAGCTACTGGATTACTGATCATTAAGCATTAAGAGCAAAGCCTATTATGTATGTGCACATTATTATGCAAAACATTTATATATTTACTTACACAAAACTGAAGGACTCGATGTACTTTATCTTGCATGAGGTGAGTGTAAGGTCTAAGAGGCTATGTATATCATTAAAGTGCTTTTTTTCCACATGACCGAGCGGTACCTGCAGAGGACAAAACCATCATGATAGTTTCAGTGTATTGTATTAAACCAGTCCCAGAAATACTATTCAAGTGTAATCATGTCAAAGTGAAAGATAGTTGTAAATTTAAGGATGAGGAAACAATGTGATATATGCAAAACTGAAATAAAAAAAATCTCATTTCATTCTATGGTTTTCAGAATACAGTGAAGTAAGGATCAAGCGTATTAAGCTGCAGAGACCTATAGAAAAAAAAGAAAAGATAATTGGTGTTTTTATATTTGATAACGTAAACATAGTTAAAGTTTAAGGCTGCGAGTTTGTATGAACTCTAAAACAAAGGGACAAAAAGAGGAAGAGAATACAGGTTGAATAACAAGAAAAAGACAGGAAAAAGGAAAAGATTACGACCAAATGACATGAAAAAAGGAATACCAAAGAAAAGGAGAGGTGCCGTTGGAAATAAAACACATACGCGCAGTCGTGCACATTTAACTGAGTATTGGAGGAGGAAGAAGAGTTCCTTTTTCCTTGAGCTGGCAGCTACACTGAGTTTGTTTACACTACAGTGTGTGTGTGTGTGTTACGGTCTTATTCCAGCTTCCATTATGGGATTTTCAAGGACAATTACGTATCATTCTCAACTGACGTCCACAGATCGCCCAGAAGAGTAGTCAAGGTAAGATAGATGAACATTATCGTTAATTAAAATAAGTGTCTAGTTAACTGCAATTACAAAATTATATTCTGAATTTCATTGTTCGAGAATTTCAGCAAAAGACAGGTGTGGCAGTAGAGAACAAGATAAAAGTCATCATTTACTTGCTTCGTCACGCTGATTTTCAACATGTCAATTTTGAACTTTGAAGTTTATATGTGGGAGATTATATAACTGCCAGTTCATAGATTCATTACGTAAAGTTTCAGTTGTATTTGGTACAGCTTTTAAGTAAAAAACGAAAATGGGACAGAACTGATTGAAAAATGTTAACAGTTCCTGACTGAGTAAGGGTTGGTTGGCTTTGTGATACTTCAGTGCTCGACGTGTGGGCTAAAGGTTGTAGGCTCGAACCTGTTTCACGGTAGTTTCTTAGTGAGAGTGGCAGCACTCTTACCCTAACAAAACTATATGATCTATAATTATCTAGTTTGGGGGGATTATTTAATCATCTATATTCTATCAGTACCTCGGGCAAGCTAGTAAATTGGAATATGTTTTAATGTGACGGGATGAAAAAAATGACTCCCAGACGTTACGAAACTCTGGGGACGTGAGAGATATTATATTCTAACTGGTTGGTATTGAATGTTATCTGTACTTGTGTTTCTGGATTGCAGCAGTGTGACATCTGTTTAACTGATAACTACACTTCTCTTTGTATGTGGGCTAGTTTCTTGTTCCGTCTTGGATATCCACAACTATCAGCGGACACACACACACACACACACACACACACACACACACACACACACACACACACACACACACACACACACACACGTAACTTTTATCAAAGCAAAAAATTATGCTACGTAATACCATCTAGTTTAGTCTCTCTCTCTCTCTCTCTCTCTCTCTCTCTCTCTCTCTCTCTCTCTCTCTCTCTCTCTCTCTCTCTCTCTCTCTCTCTCACCCCTTCAAAAGTAACGTTGGTAAGTTTTTCCATATGTTTGAAGTCAACGAAATCCATACTGAAGGCGGCAATATCATCGTCTCCAGTGCTGCGCGGGTTACCATTCATCGTCAGCACCTGCAAAACACCCAAACGTTAAAACCATCCCCCAAGACGTGACGGATTAGAGCGTCGACTTGCCTCTTTAGCTGAGTTTGACTCCCGTGAATGTGACCTTGAAAGAGACCTACGTAGTTACCTTGAGTGTGGGTAGGAGCACCTCAGTCGGGATGGTGATGAAGGCGTTACCGTCCAGATGGAGAACCTCAAGGACTGGGAAGACGTCAAAAGTCTGTGGTCGGATCTAAGAAGGAAGAGGAGGAGAAGGAGGAGGAGGCAGAGTTATTCATAATGGTAGTGTTAATGGTAATATTATTGAATAGCAAGAATTGTGATGTTAGTGGTTATGCTAATTCTAAAGGTGATGCAGGAATGTTATTAACGATAATTTTTTGTTTATTACAGTTAGTGTTCCGTCTACTCACCGCTGCGATACGACAGTACATGAGGTTGAGGTCCTTGAGCCGCGGCAGCAGTGGAAAAGAGGTGTTGTCGAGACACTGGAAGGCAGCACCGTGAAGATCCAGCATCTCCAGACCGCTACTCACCTGCAGATGCAACACAGGTAGACCTCATAGCTTACCCTCATCATCTTACATCTAATTAATGTTTTTATTTCTCCTTGTTTGGACTCATTACTACCCCTGACACCCTATGCTTTTTCATTTTTCTCTCAGTGCTCCCTATCACTACAGTATCACTAATTACGATGTTACTACCCGTTCACTCTTCTCGGCTGTCACTACTCAGTACACTAGCTCGGTACACCCACCAGTACCTACCACGTTTAAGGCCTCGGTAGGGACGGTGACGTAGTTGTTGTTAGCAAGGTACAGCTCTTTAAGAAGTCCCTTGTTAAGTGGTTCGAACAGTACGTGTAGCTCCTCGTTAGAGAAGCCTGGGTTGTTGCTGAGGTCCAGCACTTGTAATCCTGATATTGGCTCCAGAGGCGATCCGTCTGTATGGGCGGCAGAAGGGACGAGCTGTACATAACTGAATAACTGGATGACAATGACTGGATGATTGTGTGACTGAATGACTGGATGTATGATTGAATGAGTGAATGACTGTATGGTTGAATGACTGGATAATTACATGATTAGGTGACTAGCTGATTCTTATACCAGAATACTGACTGAATGACTGACAGACTGGCTCACTGACTTTATGGGTGAATAACTGCATGACACTTACACTTGTATATTGTCTGACTGATTAACGGACTGACCGAATGAATGGCTGACAAACTGACTAATTGACTGATTAATCGATTAACTGACATTAATCAATTAACTAACTGAGACATTTACTAACTTACTTACTGACTGTTAGACTGACTATTTAACTAATTGACTGACTCACTGACTTACAGAACTGTGATAGTGAACAGTTTCTGAGGAGGAGTGTTGTGAGTCTGCTGGCCCGTAGCGGCAGGAACAGATTACCCGGCAGATTACACATTGGGTTGTGGTTCATCACCAACGTCTCCAACAACGGCAACACAGACTCGTTGGTGCCTATGGGTTCAGGCTGAAAAACGAGGGGACAAGGGTGGTTGTAATGGGTGACGGGAGCAGACGGGGACGTGAAGGAAGTATATGTGAACGAGAATGGTGAAGGGAATAGAGGAGACATGAGGATTAAGAATAGATCGTAGGATAATGAATAGAGGTATAGCTAAGAAGTGAGAGAACCAAAGGAATGTAATTTGTAAGTAGAAATAGATGGTGGTGAAGGGAGACGAGGTAAATATACTAGGGATGGATTAAGAAGAAGGGGTTAAGAAAGGTGTGAAGGGAAACGAAAGGCCACAGGGTAACAAAATGGAATGAGGGGAAGAGAGAGGAATGGAGAATGGTCAGAGAGGAACTCACCGGGTAGGTAATGAGGTTGTGCTGTAGGAAGAGGGTTTGTATGGAGGCATTCTTGGGTGCGTCGGGGGAGTAGAAGGCGGCGACGAAGCTCCAAGTGTTGAGTGTGTTGTGCTCGAGGCTGAGGGTGTGGAGGCCGGAGATCTGGTAGAATCGGAGGCCGTTGAAGGTGACGAGCGGGCCGTGGGAGAAGGTGAGGTCACTCACGGATCTGGGCAGGTGTCTCACGTCCCTTACCACCTGGATGCCCGTCTCCACCAGCACCAACGAGTCCACGTTCCGCTCCAGCGACAGGTCAGGAATCTGCGTTATGTTGGCGCCCGTGCACCGCAACGTTTTGTGGCCCACACGACCCACGTTATGGCACCCTTCCGGCAGCATGGGTCCCAGCCGGTGGACGCCCGTCCAAGCCTGCCTCTGGTAAGAGGAGGCCGAGGCCGGCAGCCGGTACTTGTGTAAGGGGTCCAGATCCTGGACCATTTCAGGTGGCGGCGGCGCACCCTTCATCTTAATGGCACACAGGTTGAACAAGGACGCGTCTGACCCACCCAAGGCAGCCGAACGCGCCGGGCTCTGGAGGGCGTCATGGTGCACATTACTTTGTGTGTCGGCGGGGGGCGGTGTGTCCTGGGTGGCGGCGTGGTGCCCTGCGCCATGGATGGCGGCCGACTGCGTGGTGGCCGCCGCCGCCAGGAGCAGCAGACCCAGGAGCGCGGCAACGCTCCCACCTTGGCAGAGTGTGACGCCCCTCTCATCAGTCCTCATCTGTCCAGGCCCCGGCGGGCAGAAGGGGGCGCCTCCTCCATGCAGGTGCCCCGGCTGGGCCGTCACCCCCCGCGCCACTGTCTCTGGGCCGCGGCACTTAATCAGCTTTGAACCACTTATCGGGCTATCGGTGACCGGCTGTCACCACTCGTTCGATGAACCTTCGGGCCACTCTAGGTCACACCACTCACGGGTCACAGCACAACGGGTCACTTCACCTCGGCGCCAATTCACTCACGAGCTGCACCAGTAGTAGGTCACACTTGTGCACAGGTCACATTACGCCTGGGTGTGTGGAGGCCAGGGCGGTGAGGCCTGCGGCAGGGGAAGGAGTGTTGAGTGTGCGCGAGACACAGGGCAGGGCCGGCTCATCATCCCGGCAGGCGGACACTCACGGTGCTTGGCAGGGTTAATCCTGAACACGATCGGTGTGAAGGCCTCCTGGACGGGCCAGAACGGGACGGACCTAACGGGTTAAGTACAGTGGCACCAGAATACGAGTTAGCGGCACGGCTGGCTGCTGGCACACACGGAGGGACACTGGCAGTGGAAGCTCTCGGCTGATAGTAAAAAGGCTTATCTGGCCAAAACATCTAGTGTGTTATCAGCAGGTGGCGGCGCCCCACTGCACCGCCCGCCAGACCCCGCCAAGTCCCACTACAAGCCTGGGCGCTGTGACACCTGCGGCTACAAGCCACAAGGTGCTGCCGCAGCGACCCCATCCCCTTTCCCCTACCAACACTATGCACCCATGACTGACTCTCCCTTGTGTTGGTGTTACTTGTGGTGGTGGTGGTGGTGGTGTACAGGTAGAACAGGTGTGGGAGACTGTTAGACGGGTAGTCTGGCACCAGCTGGCTGCACACACACACACACACACACACACACACACACACACACACACACACACACACACACACACACACACACACATACACGCACACACACACACACACACACACACACACACACACACACACACACACACACACACACACACACACACATACATATACACACACACACACACACACACACATACACACATACACACACACACACACACACACACACACACACACACACATGCAAGATGAAGGTGAGAGGAAAAGGGAGGAATAAAGAACACATCAAAATTCCCAAGCACTTTTTTTTTATTTATGTTTTTGTTTGTGGTATAAAGTTGTCTGCTTTTGATTGTAAAACGTCCCGTACATACGACACATGGGTCAGCACCTTGACACACCGGAGGCAGGTCACGTTAAGCCCGCCCGTGCGAAGCGATGGATGAACACTCGTGTGGAAATAAAGAAAAAAAAAGAGAGAAAAACAAAACAAAAACACATAATCGATCACCAACCCAACTCATCTTCCCAACCCGATAGAAGCAAAAAAGTATTGTTTAACCTTTGTACACACACGAAACAATATGGAATAGTGAACGAAGCTTAATGAGTCAAGATTATATACTGTGCTCAAATGACTGATAATGAACGTCTCCAACACCTGTTTACGCGAGAGATAATTATATCAATTCTCAGGATATGTCAAATTGTTGGAAAAAAGAGGTGAAGTACATTATTATTATTATTTTTTTTTGTGTGTGTGTGTGTGTGTTTGTGTGTCTCTCTATTTGACTTTATTGTTTGGTTATTACAACGATGCTTTTTTGTCCAAGGGTCGAGATGGTTGGGAGTATGAATGCATGTATGAATAAGTATAGATAATTGAAGGTTACGTAAAACTAATCGATTTTACCATCACCATCACCACTACTACTACTACTACTACTACTACTACTACTACTACTACTACTACTACTACTACTATCTTCTGTACTTAACAATCTAATATTTTCTCGTAAGTGACAACAATAAAGATAAAAATCATACCCAATCTTCGTTGTTTGTGTGGTGGTGACGGTGATGGTGATGGTGGTGATGGTGATGATAGTGGTGGTGGTGGTGGTGGTAGTATTGATGGTGGTAAATGGTAAAAGTACATATTTGTGATAAGATTGTAATTAATATCCGTGATTGTGATTCACCACCAACGCAACCACTATCATCACTATCAGCACCACTATCATCACCACCACCACTATTACTACTACTACTACTACTACTACTACTACTGAAGATGGTGTTGTGATAATGGTGATGATGGCAATATACATACATAACCTTGGTGATGATGGTGGTGGTGATGGTGAAGGAGAGTGATGTTAACGTGATGGTGATGTGATTGTGGTGGTGATGGTCGTAGTAATAAGCTGAAACTCTGACTGTGGTAATAGCAATTGTGATGAAGAGGCAGTGATGGTGGTAGTAGTAATAGTAGTAGTTGTAATAGTAGTTGTAATAGTAGTAGTAATAATAGTAGTAATAGTAGTAGTAGTAGTAACAATAATAGTAGTTATTCTAAGTAGCGACGAGGCAAATGTTTTATAGATTTGTGCGTCAAGAGGAATTTCTCTTCATGATAAGAAGAAAATAAACGTGATTGATTGATTTCAGTACAATAGAAGTTCGCATTATTATTATCATCATTATCATTGTTATTATTATCATTATTATTATTATTATTATCGTCAGCGAATTAATTTTCTTTTCTTTAAATATTCTTATCAATACAATCTCAGTGAATCAACCTTTTTTCTTTAAATTTTCGTTATTAAATTTTTTCTTTCTTCCTTCCACTGATAAAATTTCAATAGCTCTTGATTTTCCTTCATGTTTGCTTGTGAGTCAATTATATCGATATTGAGCGTAAAACAGCGTGTGTCGAGGTTGTCTGCGTAAAGGAGTGGGGTGTGGGGGGCGCTTTCCTTGTCTGCACCTTCCCCGACTCACTTTTTCCTTGTCTTCTGTTCGGTAAATGTTAACAGCGTGATCAGCCGATACATGTAAACAATACCACGTGACCAGCCAGCTATTACACGTAAACAAATAACACGTGGACAGATGATACATGTAAACAAACAACACTTGGACAGGTGATACATGTAAACAAAACCTCATCATCAGCTGATGTACGTAAACAAACAACACGTGGACAGTTAGTACATGTAAACAAACACCACGTGGATAGCTGACACATGTAAACAAACACC